>CANQJN010000026.1:2385000-2395000 GCA_947623535.1 Coelioxys conoideus
ATCCGCCGGGGCTAGAACGACACGAGTGCCAAATGTATTTGTCCTAAGCCGAATAGCGTCAATGAAGCGGGAAGGTTTTAATAAGTGATTTTCTTTTAACCATGCATTCCCTATTTTATCGCGTGCAAATTCGTTAACACCTTGTCCTTGGGATTTTAAACTGAGCCAATGTTTTAAATGATCGTTTTTTAGTCTTTTCTTTTCTTTTAATAAATCATTTGTAATGGTCAATTAATTCTTAATGAGTTTGCAATTTGTTTTAACCTAATTTCGTTTTTCTCATTTATGAGGTTAGTTACCGCAGGGTGCAAAGATTCTTTAATCGAGATCGCATTTTTTAAGATTGCAATTTTAATGATGTTTTCAAAGTGCGGTAGGCCGAGTCCCCCGTTTTGTTTACGAGTATAAAAAAAGCCCGTCGCTGTTGAGGGCACTAAGTGCAGAATTGCTTTAATTTGCTGTCTTATTTCACTATCAAGTAATTTTAAAACAGTGTCAGAGGGAGGATTTACTAACATGCAATAAATGAAACGCGGTAAAATATACTTAACGAGAAGATCAATTTTTTGATTAGGTTTTAATGGCAATTTTCGTACTCTTTTAATTAGATTGATAATTTCGGGTACAATAATACCACAGTCCATGCCTTTCCAGGGCCCAAGCTTAGCACCAAGATATCTAAATATAGTTGTTGGGTCAGCATATGGTATTGATGCACTGTGTTCTGTGCTGATTCCTGGATCTTTTAGGTACCAGGTATCTTTGTTAGTTATAATTTGGAAAGTTAGGCATTTTTCTATTGACAAGGACATGCCTAGTGTTTCTAAGTATTTATTCACTAAGCTAAGTTGTGCCTGTGCTTCTTTTTTATCTTCTCCTAATATAACAAAGTCGTCGGCAAAGGCCAGTGTAGCTATTCTAGAATTCTCACTAATTTCAATACCTTTGCTGGATTCCTCTATCATTTCTATGAGTGGCTCAAGACATAAATTAAATAGCAAGGGAGATAGAGGGTCACCTTGTCGGACGCCCCTAAGTATGTTTATTTTGATACCATTATTGTGTTTATTACTTGTTTGTATGTTAGTAACGCAATCCTGGTACATGCATGAAATTAAATTTATAATAGCTTTAGGAATCCCTTTTCGGGAAAGGCTTGGTTTTATAGCAGAATGTGGGAGTGTGTCGAAGGCTTTCGAAATATCCAAAATAATAATGACGCCTCCCTTATTGATTTTGCATTTAGCGAGAGCGGTATTTAATAAAGCTATATTTTGGGCACACCCGTTTTCGGCAGTGAAATCTTTTTGCCGGAAGTTTTGTACAATTACATTTCTTAATCTATTATCTATTATAGAAGACAAAATCCTACTCAGTATGGAGCTAATTGTAATAGGTCTCCAGTTACTAGCCTTATTCAGATCTTTATTTTGTTTTGGAATTAATTTAGTACGATTTACCTTCCAGGCTTTTGGAAAGTAAGAATTATAGCACAGCATATTGTATAGCATGGCAAGCAATTGAGGTAGACCTGGTATACATAGGTGTTTTTTGCATAGGCCATCCGAGCCGCCTGCGGCTTTGCTCCTCAATTTCTTAAATCTAGCAATAACATCTTCAGCTGTAATAGGTGGAAACATATTCATTAATTTAAGAGAGGGTTTTCGCTGAAGAAAGCTTAAGGCATCACATGGACCTGGTTCCTCCCATAAGCGGCTATATAGTGCTCTTATTTCTTCATCGGTAGGCATCTGAGTAGGTGGTTCCCATAGAGAGTGATCATGATTCACTACTGCATCCGCCAGTTTTTTCGGACATTCTTTGAATATCACCTGGCACCTGGCATATGAGTATTTTTTTTCTGATTTCTATTGGGTTTCTTTTTGTTGTTATACATTTTATAATTATTCTGATTCTTTTTATTATTGTTGTTTTTGTTCCTCGTATTAAGGTTATCATTGTTGTAAGATAAAACTTTTTCCATTAAGTTCCCGGTTATAAATAGTTCTATTTCATTATTGAGTTCAGTAGCATCTTGATTGTAGGTATTCCAAATATTTCTTAACGTATTATATAAGGCTCTACATTCTTCAGGTATTTCGTCTGATTTCTGAATCTCAGAACATAGATTTTTACGCCATTCACTTAGGTCTCTTTCTTCATCTAAGCTAATATTACTAATAACATCATTATACATAAGATTATTACTATTATTATAGTTTAAAAATTCATCCGCTATAAAATTGCTCTGCACGTCAATAATAGGAGGAACATCCCTTCCATTATTTGGATTTTCATTTATTTCGTTTTCACTAAAAGTGTTATAATTATTAAATATATCGTTTTCCTCATTAATATTTACATTAGTCGCATTTGTACGCTCAGACACAGCTGCACGTCGCAAGTCTTTTCTTTTGTTTCGAATCTGGTCGTGAGTCTTATTGGGAAAATATTGGCTAAATTCTACATTGATGCGGCTATGAGGTGTGCAATTGCTCTCAAGCTGCATTAATAGACTGATTTCATCTTCAGTCCACACCCTTAGGCTACGTGATGTACTGGCTATGTTAGCTTGCGGTTTAGCATGCTCGAGTTCTCTTTTTTTATTGCGTACATCAGGGTGTTTGAAACGTTCGTGGGTTGATAATCCACGTTTGGTGTCAAAACTCGCCGAGCACGATTCGCATTTAAGAGCGTTGTCTGGAGGTACTGATATTGTCCCTTTGCATTTAGCAATGTGGCATTTTGTAGCATGCAATTTTGGGAAACTCTTTTTGCATTGAAGACATTCCCATTGCACATCACTTTCCAGGTGATGCGTCAAAATATGCTCATTCAAATCTGAGAGGGAGCAGAAGAAGAAGTAACATTCCTGCTTACTACAAATGGGGCAAGAGATCTTTTCTCCTCTCAAAGTTACAGTCACCCTAAAAGGTTCTAAATCGTTAACCAAATTAACGGCCGGTCCATCAGCATCGGTCCCCTCCAAAGCGGATAGATCCGCCACGACGCCCCGGGACCAGGTGACGTCGTGTCCGAGGCTATGTTTTTGTTAACACTGTCCATGATTTGTTAATTTGCGATCAGAGATAACCAATCAAAGTAAGGATCAAATCGTAAACCAAAAGGAAGGCCTTCGCCATCAACAGTAGAAACGATCCAGAGTTTAAAACGCAGTAAATAACATAAGAAGAAGAAAAAAAAAAAAAAAAAAAAAAAATTTTATGTAATGACTTATGTATGTATTCATCATATTCACGGACGGAACTCCGTTTCGGCAAGCCGAGATGTTTGGTGAGCTTCTCTACTGCGTCGCTGCACATCATTTAGCCATGTCGGTATGTGACTCTGTGTGTGTGTGTGTGTGAGTCTACCAGACATGTTTCCAGCGGGTGCCACATGGAGGCATGACATGCAGCTGGGACGGGAGAGGCTAAGGGCCAGAGGCCTGTATTGCGCACTGATATCGGGCCGATAGGCACTAAGTACCCATGACCATAACCCTCTAATCTGGTGTTTATAACTTTCGGGGGGATCAGGAAGTGACCCGCCGGTATTGGTTTCTTGAAGGAGTGCGGGATAAGTCTTTCACGCTCATTTATAGGGAACCTTGTCCCACTGATCTGCAACTCCTTCGCAAGTTCGAATGCCCCTGTGCGGGTCAGTACCGTGGCGGTCAGGTGGACACACTTGTAACGGCTCCCTTTAATAGTGAATTGGATATCGCCCGCGACCACTGTCGCGTCACTACGGCAGTGTATTTCGTCTAATAGAACAAAATCTGCTTCCGATTGGATCTCAGCAGCTCGCCGCAACGCGGTACCATATGACATTATTGATAAACGTATTGGCCCGTGTCCTCTCGTTTCAGTGTGATCAGCGTGTTGCTGACCAACAACATAGGAGAGTTGGAAGACGTTCTTGCCACAACGTTCCACGTCCAACAGCCTACACAAATGTGTATACGCGCCCTTTACGGCAGCCACCGTCGGCTGGAGGAGAAAAACACGCTTCCGACCGCTCAGTGCTTCTAGCAGTTGCTTAGTAAAGCTCATTGTTTTCCCAGAGCCGTTGGGGGCTTCGACGAGATAATAGGACTTATCTTCTGGAAGATTTATCCTCATCATCTCGTTTACAGCAGTCTTAAAAAAGTTAATAGGACTTACCTCTGTTGACGCGTCTGGGGCCATCACAGTGATTGCATACGCACTCTTAGGGTGTTGCGACCGATCGTGGGACAGTATGGCCCGACGCCCGACTCTCCAGCCTACCTAGCCCGTAGACAGAAACTATCTGCCCGCGGCAATTTACTATGGGGCTTCCACTCATGCCCTTAACGCCCGTCCAACTACTCACTGATACACTGTATTGTAATCACTGTCTATGTCCACCGGCCTCATCTCGTAAAAGAGTGCCCCTTGCCGGTTCTCAACTTCGCCTCTCACTTTTTCCACTATCAAAAACTGTCCGGCGCCTTTACTTGGCCAAACAGCGCACAAGATCTCGCCTACACTCGCTTGAGCGAATTTCACAGATCCTGACCCGTACGTAACGAGGTCCTCCTCGGGGGAGCAGTGGAAAGTCTCGCTCCATGTGTAGCTGAGTCCTGCTCGATTTATTATCACAGGGCACCCGTACGTTACGTGATAGGACGAAACTAAATTATTCCCTTCACCAAAACAAGTCCCCTGGTTCAGGCCCGACACAAGTTTCCCGGCCCACCAATCACCCGGTCTGATATCACAAACCTCTGCCGGGTCGGCCGCGTCAGTTGTCAAAAGGTCAAGGTCAAACTTTAGTGAGATGGGTTTGACAGACTTTAGTAACCGCCACTCCCTCAAGGAGGACACCGTGGCATTGGAAACACTTTGAGACCGATAGCGTACTGACCCTCAGTTCCAGTCACTATGTATTCTCATCTTGGCAAAGTCTACAATAGTATTTACAGTTTTTGGCATTGTGTCACAGAAGGCTTTCTTCAACTTGAAAGAGTCGGTCCCCACGAAAGCTAATCCGGCAGACCTGACCAGCTCGGTCCCCGCGAAGATGGACCTGACGTGGCCGGCGCGATCTGTTAACAACAGATCCAGTTCGCCTGCAATGGTCACTAAAGGAAATCCCCGCTCCCTAAGGAGATACAATACCTTAGACAGTTTAAGGCTAGCATCCTCTTCGGTTATCAGCAGGTGGATGTCACCACCGACACACCGGCACTGGTCTTCATCTCCACGTCCTAAACGAATCACAATATTGTTGTGACCCAAAAATGATGCCTCCTGAAAACCCAGCATAGGCATGGTAGTTACCTCATGGGTGATCTCACAAGCCAAAACCGCTGACAGTTCCGGCTCGACTCCCCTCATGTAATACAGCTATGCCTCCCGCAGCCAGTATGGCCGCGTCAAGCGCTGGCCTCGCTGGTGGAACAACATCACTGCGCTCTGTCTCCCTGAGAGCACAATACTCGTACTCCCAGGGATTGTATTCTACCATGTTGCACTGGGTCCAGCTTGTCATAATTCGCTTATTGGTGTCTAAGATCCTATACATAGTATTGTGCTTAAACTTTTCGCACTCCAGATACTTTGCCAAACCTTGTCCCGTTGCCACCTCACGATTGCGGACGTAGGCTATCTTGAGTAAGCTAGACGGTTCGGCAAGCTTCAGCTCAGTGTAGTTAGTTGAGCCGTTCATTACTGCGTAATGATTCTTATTCCCGACCTTCCGCGCAATAGTGACAACAGAGCCCACTCGGACGTTGCCAGCACGATAGGCACTGAATCCTGCTGTCCAATAGTACATACATTGGCCGCTAATCAGGCGCTGAGTCATAGATATAACTCGACAATGCGCAACAATCATGGTAGTCCCTCGCAACATCAAGAACGTCTGGCGAGGATGTGGGCAGTACCAGCGTCCAGTCCCGGAGTCGGTATACACGCAGGCCAAGTCGTAAGACGCGGTCGTGAGCCTGACAGTATCTAGTCTAGTTTTGACATCTGGATATATCTCTTTGTACCCCATGCCAGCCACTGTGGGCCCAGCGAACACTGAGACATCACGACACGTAACGTAAGATAAGTTGCCGTACGTGTGTTTGTCGTATACGGTGCCCCAGTAGTCTTTCCATTCGGCGATCACCGGTGCACCTTCATAATCCGGTGGATAGACCTGGTGGATGACAATCTCCTCGTGGTCGTTGTGAACCTCGATGGGGTTAGCTGGTTCGATTGGCGGTTGCTCAGGCTCCATCTGCACGTCCACTGGAGTCGTTGGACACAGCAGACAATATATGTCGCTTCTGTAAGGTGCAGCCGGCTTAGCGGGTTGGACGGGAGGTAAGAGCTCCCCCGTTCTCCCAGCGTGGATGACATAAAACCCCTCCGCGGAAAACAAGACGCGACCCAAATACTGATGCAATGGGGCAGGTTCTTCTCCTCTCATCAGAATGCCATCTGACACGTGTGTTAGCGCGTTGTCTGGCAACGCCGCCCCTTCAGGTGCGCACGCTAGCGCTACCCTGCTCGTTGCAGCGTAGCAGTTCGGATAAATTTTATTGAAAAAAGCGGGGACCTCGACGCCGTCACCATAAAGGTATAAGCATAGTTCCCCGTTACGCCATTCCCAAGACACGATCGACTTGGAAATGGCAATGTGCCCGACACCATCTAAGGTGTGCTCTGCACACTTGAGAAAGGAAGCGACAGCATCCCAACTGGTCTGTCCACTTCTCACTCCTTGTTTACCTGTTACTGACCCTTTAGGTGTTGACGGGCCAGCTACGACATTCGACTCAAAAGTTATCGATCTAACCGCTGAGGGCTTGGTCTTGGGGGTCTTAGGTGTCTTAGGCATATTGATTCTAATTAAAATTAAACTACAGAAATACAATATAAGTAAATTTTTAAATTTTAAATTTTGGTGCTACAAAAATCGCAGCGGCGACCTGTGTAGCGTTTTGATATTACAACGATTCTCCAACACTTAAGGCAGTATTGAATTATCGTAGTCTTTTACCTAAAAATATTAGGTTTTCCTCTCGGAATAGCACTCGGAAATATTGTCTGGTTCGCTGCTAACAAATAGCTTTGAAAGTCGACTGCCGGGGGCTTGCTAAATTAAGAGAGTCATAGTTACTCCCGCCGTTTACCCGCGCTTAATTGAATTTCTTCACGTTGACATTCAGAGCACTGGGCAGAAATCACATTGCGTCATCACCTTTGAGGGCCATCGCAATGCTTTGTTTTAATTAGACAGTCGGATTCCCCTAGTCCGTGCCAGTTCTGAGTTAAGCGTTGAATGGCGGCCGAAGAGGCAAAAAGGACGGCCGAAGCCGTCGCAAGAAACCTCGCAGCAAGGAAGATCCACTGGCGGCCAAGGCACGGGACCGAGTTCGGATCCCGGGACGCGATACGAGATCGCCAACCGTTCACCTCGCCCAGGCCCGGCACGTCAGCCGCGCCAGCTTCCCGACCAAGCCCGACACGCCCCGCTCCTCAGAGCCAATCCTTATTCCGAAGTTACGGATCCAATTTGCCGACTTCCCTTACCTACATTAACACTTTAACGACCGCACGTCTGCGCAGTCAGCCATCGCCAGGGGCCGCCAGTATTTTTGAAGAATTAATTTAAAAGAACTTTATTAAATTCATGAAAAAGGTTCCAGAAATTAAAAAACAACAACAATTTAACAACAAATTTAATATTTCTCCTTTGTATGATAATTATTAAAGCAATCACCTACATGTAATGGTATTTTGCATGTCTTACACATAAAATATGTTGGTTTTCTAATTTTATTTGCATAACAAACATGGCAATCCCTTCGTACACCCTTTTTTATTGTCGATATTTGAACTAATTGATGATTTATTCCTCCAGTTAATCTTTCCACCGGATTGGAATGAACGATGCGGGATGTAGTACGATCGCCATCATTAGTTTTAATCCACGCAGTTGCTAATTTAAGTAAAAAGTCGTGGTAATTTAATTTCTGAATATGCTGCTCTTTATTTAAATGTCGATATATACAGAACGAGTTGAATATGGCACAATTTATGAAATACAAAGCAACTTTTTTGGTCCACTTTTTGGTTTTTCTATAAATGGGGTAATAACTCAAGTACTGGTCCGCGCGGTCGACCCCTTTCATATATTGGTTATAGTCTATAATGCATTTTGGTTTGAAGATTGCATTACCATTTTTATCCCTTTTACCGGTTTCACAAATATCTGCATTATGAATAGTTGATATCATTCTAATGTCCCTTTTCTTATTAGTTTTATATAGCTGCAGCAATATTTCACCTTGAAAAGCAAATATGGTTTCCATCTCTTTCAATTTAGCTTTTTTTAAGAATTCTGGTAAACCTCGATGTACCCTAATTGTTCCACATACCCTAATTTTATATAAAATTAATTTTTTTGCCAAATTTACACTATTATATAAATTGTCCATATATACGTGATGCCATTTATTGAAGTAGTTTTTTAACAAATCCATTACAGTATTTTCTATTTTTTGTCCCGTACCGGAATATAATTTGAAGCCCAATATGTAACCAGTAACAGAATCGCACGCCATTCTGACAAGTAAACCGTATTTAGTTATTTTGCTTGGATTGTATACTTTGAAATTGAGTCGCCCGCGCCACGGTATCATGCCCTCATCGATGGATGTATTCTGTCTGGGAGAAAAGTTCTCTTCAAATTTTTTCGAGAAGTAATCGAGAAGATATTGCACTTTGTACAACCTACCAGCGTTTGGAGGTATTTTTTCATTGTCAGAAAAATGTAAATATGTTAGGATTTCTCGAAACCTATTGCGGCTCATGGTTTTTGAAAAAATTGGTGTTTCAACGATGGGGTTAGTGGACCAATAGTCGCTAATTCTTGCTTTTTTAACTAACCCCATAATTATTACTAATCCTAAAAATATTTTTAGTTCAGATACCGTAATATCACGCCACATTCCGCATTTTTTCCCTCTTTTAAATTTCCTGTAATTCTGGGTATGGTATTTATTCGTTTCTACCACGATGAATTCTAGAAGATCATCTCCAAGGAAACAATTTACCACATTTTCAACCCGATCACAGTGGCTGACACTGACACGTGGTCCTGCGGTGCCTTCGAAAAATTCCTGATCACGTGGTTCATCAATGTTAGACCATCTAATTGTATCTTCCTTGTTTTCCTCTTCGTCACTGCCGTTGGATATACGAAGTCGACGGAGATTTCTTCTTGGGGGCGGGAAAGGATTCTCCTTTTCTTCATCTTCCTCACTGCTACTAGGTATACGAAGTACACGGCGATTTTTTCTTGGTGGGGGCAAAAGATCCTCATCGCTTTCTTCATCGCCACTGCTGCTTGATATCCGTATAGGGCGTTTTCTTCTTAGTTGTGGGAAAGAATCTTCCTCTTCCTCGCTTTCAATATTTTCTCCACCATTACTATCGCTGTCTTCATTGACCTCGGTATCAGTGGGAACGTCAGAAAAATTATCTGTGTATTCTTCTTGAAACACTTCGTCTTCCATTCTAAACGAAATTTCGAGGGGTTTCGCAAGGTTTCCGGGAGTTGATAAATGCGAAAGTTCCGATTCAATTTGCTTCTCTAAAGGATGCAAAGTTCAGATGCAATGTCAGATAAATTATCCGTACATTCGTCTTGTATAAACTTACCTTTTTCTTCGTAGAATGAGTCAACTAAAATAATCGTCGAAATATCTGCACCAAACTTGCCAAAATAAAAATTGGTACTATTGTCGTATTGTACTTATTGTTATCGTCTTGTATTTATTGTTACTTATTGTTGCTTCAACAAAACACCAACGCCATGACACAATTCGTCATAGAAACACAACCTATTGTGGGAATACGGAAAAATATCGGACTTGAAACGGGAATCGAACCCGTGCCCCTCAGATTACGAGTCGTCGACGCTCCCAACTGAGCCACCGGCGTCCGCCTAATACACGTCCTTTCCGTATTCTTTTTGT
>CANQJN010000026.1:3000000-3152500 GCA_947623535.1 Coelioxys conoideus
TAACAGAAATAATAATGATAATAACAATAATAATAATGGTAATAACAATAATAATAATGATAATAACAACAACAATAATGGTAATAACAATAATAATAATCATAATAACAGAAATAATTATAATAATAACAATAATAATAATGATAATAACCCTAATAATTATGATAATAACAACAATAATAATAATAATAACAATAATAATAATAATAATAACAGAAATAATAATGATAATAACAATACTAATCCTGATAATAACAGAAATAATAATGATAATGATAATAGCAACAATAATGATGATAATAACAGAAATAATAATGATAATTGCAATAATAATAACGATAATAACAGAATTAATAATGATAATAACAATAATAATAATGGTAATAACAATAATAATAATGATAATAGCAGAAATAATAATGATAATAACAATAATAATAATGGTAATAACAATAATAATAATGATAATAACAATACTAATCCTGATAATAACAGAAATAATAATGATAATGATAATAACAACAATAATGATGATAATAACAGAAATAATAATGATAATTGCAATAATAATAACGATAATAACAGAATTAATAATGATAATAACAATAATAATAATGGTAATAACAATAATAATAATGATAATAACAGAAATAATAATCATAATAACAATAATAATAGGGGTAATAACAATAATAGTAATGATAATAACAGAAATAATAATGATAATAACAATAATAATAACGATAATAACAATAATAATAATGGTAATAACAATAACAATAATGACATTAACAGAAATAATAATGATAATAACAATAATAATAATGGTAGTAACAATAATAATAATGATAATAACAGAAATAATAATGATAATACCAAATATATTAATGGTAATAACAATAATAATAATCATAATAACAGAAATAATTATAATAATAACAATAATAATAACCATAATAACAGAAATAATTATAATAATAACAATAATAATAACCATAATAACAGAAATAATTATAATAGTAACAATAATAATAACCATAATAACAGAAATAATAATGATAATAACAATAATAATAACGATTTGAACATAAATAATAATTATAATAACAATAATAATAATAGTGTTAACAATAACAATAATGACAATAACAGAAAGAATAATGATAATAACTATAATAATAATTAGAATAACGGAAATAATAATGATAATAACAATAGTAATAACGATAATAACAGAAATAATAATGATAATTACAATAATAATAACGATAATAACAGAATTAATAATGATAATAACAATAATAATAATGGTAATAACAATAATAATAATGATAATAGCAGAAATAATAATGATAATAACAGAAATAATAATCATAATAACAATAATAATAGGGGTAATAACAATAATAGTAATGATAATAACAGAAATAATAATGATAATAACAATAATAATAACGATAATAACAATAATAATAATGGTAATAACAATAACAATAATGAGATTAACAGAAATAATAATGATAATAACAATAATAATAACGATAAGAACATAAATAATAATTATAATAACAATAATAATAATAGTGTTAACAATAACAATAATGACAATAACAGAAAGAATAATGATAATAACTATAATAATAATGAGAATAACGGAAATAATAATGATAATAACAACAACAATAATGGTAATAACAATAATAATAATCATAATAACAGAAATAATTATAATTATAACAATAATAATAACCATAATAACAGAAATAATAATAATAATAACAATAATAATAATAATAATAACAGAAATAATAATGATAATAACAATAATAATAGTGGTAATAACAATAATAATAATGGTAATAACAGTAGTAATAATGATAATAACAACAATAATGATGATATTAACAATAATAATAACGATAATAACAGAAATAATAATGATAATGACAATAATAATAATGGTAATAACAATAATAATAATAATAACAATAATAACAGAAATAATAATGATAATAACAATAATAATAATGGTAATAACAATAATAATAATGGTAATAACAATAATAATAATGATAATAACAGAAATAATAATGATAATACCAAATATATTAATGGTAATAACAATAATCATAATGATAATAACATTAGTAACAACGATAAAAACAGAAATAATAATGAGAATAACAATACTAACAAAGTTAATAACAGTATTAATAATATTGACATTAACGACAATAATAATGATAATAACAGTAATAATAATGATAATAACAACAATAATGATGATATTAACTATAATAATAATGATAATAACAATAATAATAATAATATTAACAGAAATAATAATGATAATGATATTAACAGGAATAATAGTGATAATAACAATAATAATAATGATAATAACAGTAGTAATAATGATAATAACAACAATAATGCTGATATTAACTATAATAATAATAATAATAACAATAATAATAATAATAATAACAGAAATGATAATGATAATAACAGGAATAATAGTGATAATAACAATAATAATAATGATAATAACAGTAGTAATAATGATAATAACAACAATAATGATGATATTAACAATAATAATAACGATAATAACAGTAATAATAATGATAATAACAATAATAATAATGGTAATAACAATAATAATAATGATAATAACATAAATAACAATGATAATAACAATAAGAATAACGATAATAACAGAAATAATAATTATAATAACAATAATAATAACGATAATAACGGAAATAATAATCAGAATAACAATAATAATAATGGTAATAACAATAATAATAATAGTGTTAACAATAACAATAATGACAATAACAGAAATATTAATGGTAATAACAATAATAATATAGAATATAAAAGAAATAATAATGACAATAACAATAATAATAACGATAATAACAATAATAATAATGGTAATAACAATAACAATAATGACATTAACAGAAATAATAATGATAATAACAATAATAATAATGGTAATAACAATAATAATAATCATAATAACAGAAATAATTATAATAATAACAATAATAATAACCATAATAACAGAAATAATAATAATAATAACAATAATAATAATGATAATAACCCTAATAATTATTATAATAACAACAATAATAATAATAATAACAATAATAATAATAATAATAACAGAAATAATAATGATAATAACAGAAATAATAATGATAAAAACAGTAATGATAATGATAATAACAGAAATAATAATGATAATGATAATAACAACAGTAATGATGATATTAACAATAATAATAACGATAATAACAGTAATAATAATGATAATAACAATAATAATAATGGTAATAACAATAATAATAATGATAATAACATAAATAACAATGATAATAACAATAAGAATAACGATCATAACAGAAATAATAATAATAATAACAGAAATAATAATGATAATAACAGAAATAATAATGATAAAAACAGTAATGATAATGATAATAACAGAAATAATAATGATAATGATAATAACAACAGCGATGATGATAATAACAATAATAATAATAATAATAACAGAAATAATAATGATAATGATAATAACAGGAATAATAGTGATAATAACAATAATAATAATGATAATAACAGTAGTAATAATGATAATAACAACAATAATGATGATATTAACAATAATAATAACGATAATAACAGAAATAATAATGATAATGACAATAATAATAATGGTAATAACAATAATAATAATAATAACAATAATAACAGAAATAATAATGATAATAACAATAATAATAATGGTAATAACAATAATAATAATGGTAATAACAATAATAATAATGATAATAACAGAAATAATAATGATAATACCAAATATATTAATGGTAATAACAATAATCATAATGATAATAACATTAGTAACAACGATAATAACAGAAATAATAATGAGAATAACAATACTAACAAAGTTAATAACAGTAATAATAATATTGACATTAACGACAATAATAATGATAATAACAGTAATAATAATGATAATAACAACAATAATGATGATAATAACAGTAATAAGAATGATAATAACAATAATAATAATGGTAATGACAATAATAATAATGATAATAACAGTAGTAATAATGATAATAACTATAATAATAATGGTAATAACTATAATAATAATGATAATAACAATAATAATAATAATATTAACAGAAATAATAATGATAATGATAATAACAGGAATAATAGTGATAATAACAATAATAATAATGATAATAACAGTAGTAATAATGATAATAACAACAATAATGCTGATATTAACTATAATAATAATAATAATAATAATAACAGAAATGATAATGATAATAACAGGAATAATAGTGATAATAACAATAATAATAATGATAATAACAGTAGTAATAATGATAATAACAACAATAATGCTGATATTAACAATAATAATAATGGTAATAACAATAATAATAATGATAATAACAGAAATAATAATGATAATAACAGTAATGATCATTATAATAACAGAAATAATGATGATAATAACAATAATAATAATGATAATAACAGTAATAATAATAATAGTAACAATAATAAGAATGATAATAACAATAATAATAATGATAATAACAATAATAATAATGATAATAACAGAAATAATAATGATAATAACAGAAATAATAATGATAATAACAATAATAATAATGCTAATAACAATAATAATAATGATAATAACAGAAATAATAATGATAATACCAAATATATTAATGGTAATAACAATAATCATAATGATAATAACATTAGTAATAACGATAATAACAGAAATAATAATGAGAATAACAATACTAACAAAGTTAATAACAGTAATAATAATATTGACATTAACGACAATAATAATGATAATAACAGTAATAATAATGATAATGGCAACAATAATGATGATAATAACAGTAATAAGAATGATAATAACAATAATAATAATGGTAATGACAATAATAATAACGATAATAACAGTAGTAATAATGATAATAACAATAATAATAATGGTAATGACAATAATAATAATGATAATAACAGTAGTAATAATGATAATAACAACAATAATGCTGATATTAACTATAATAATAATGATAATAACAATAATAATAATAATAATAACAGAAATAATAATGATAATGATAATAACAGGAATAATAGTGATAATAACAATAATAATAATGATAATAACAGTAGTAATAATGATAATAACAACAATAATGATGATATTAACAATAATAATAACGATAATAACAGTAATAATAATGATAATAACAATAATAATAATGGTAATAACAATAATAATAATGATAATAACATAAATAACAATGATAATAACAATAAGAATAACGATAATAACAGAAATAATAATTATAATAACAATAATAATAACGATAATAACAGAAATAATAATCAGAATAACAATAATAATAATGGTAATAACAATAATAATAATAGTGTTAACAATAACAATAATGACAATAACAGAAATATTAATGGTAATAACAATAATAATATAGAATATAAAAGAAATAATAATGACAATAACAATAATAATAACGATAATAACAATAATAATAATGGTAAGAACAATAACAATAATGACATTAACAGAAATAATAATGATAATAACAATAATAATAATGGTAATAACAATAATAATAATCATAATAACAGAAATAATTATAATAATAACAATAATAATAACCATAATAACAGAAATAATAATAATAATAACAATAATAATAATGATAATAACCCTAATAATTATGATAATAACAACAATAATAATAATAATAACAATAATAATAATAATAATAACAGAAATAATAATGATAACAGAAATAATAATGATAAAAACAGTAATGATAATGATAATAACAGAAATAATAATGATAATGATAATAACAACAATAATGATGATATTAACAATAATAATAACGACAATAACAGAAATAATAATGATAATGACAATAATAATAATGGTAATAACAATAATAATAATAATAACAATAATAACAGAAATAATAATGATAATAACAATAATAATAATGGTAATAACTATAATAATAATGATAATAACAGAAATAATAATGATAATAACAGTAATGATCATTATAATAACAGAAATAATGATGATAATAACAATAATAATAATGATAATAACACTAATAATAATAATAGTAACAATAATAAGAATGATAATAACAATAATAATAATGATAATAACAATAATAATAATGATAATATCAGAAATAATAATAATAATAACAGAAATAATAATGATAATAACAATAATAATAATGGTAATAACAATAATAATAATGATAATAACAGAAATAATAATGATAATACCAAATATATTAATGGTAATAACAATAATCATAATGATAATAACATTAGTAATAACGATAATAACAGAAATAATAATGAGAATAACAATACTAACAAAGTTAATAACAGTAATAATAATATTGACATTAACGACAATAATAATGATAATAACAGTAATAATAATGATAATAACAACAATAATGATGATAATAACAGTAATAAGAATGATAATAACAATAATAATAATGGTAATGACAATAATAATAATGATAATAACAGTAGTAATAATGATAATAACAACAATAATGCTGATATTAACTATAATAATAATGATAATAACAATAATAATAATAATAATAACAGAAATAATAATGATAATGATAATAACAGGAATAATAGTGATAATAACAATAATAATAATGATAATAACAGTAGTAATAATGATAATAACAACAATAATGATGATATTAACAATAATAATAACGATAATAACAGAAATAATAATTATAATAACAATAATAATAATGGTAATAACAATAATAATAATGATAATAACATAAATAACAATGATAATAACAATAAGAATAACGATAATAACATAAATAATAATGATAATAACAATAATAATAATGGTGTTAACAATAACAATAATGACAATAACAATAATAATAATGGTAATAAAAATAATAATAATGATAATAACAGAAATAATAATGATAATAACAATAATAATAATGGTAATAACAATAATAATAATGATAATAACATAAATAACAATGATAATAACAATAAGAATAACGATAATAATATAAATAATAATGAGAATAACAATAACAATAATAGTCATAACAATAACAATAATAATAATGATAATACCAATAATAATAATGGTAATGACAATAATAATAATGATAATAACCCTAATAATTATGATAATAACAACAATAATAATAATAACAGTAGTAATAATGATAATATCTACAATAATGATGATATTAACTATAATAATAATGATAATAACAATAATAATAATAGTGTCAACAATAACAATAATGACAATAACAGAAATAATAATGATAATAACAATAATAATAGTGGTAATAACAATAATAGTAATGATAATAACAGAAATAATAATGATAATAACAATAATAATAATCATAATAACAGAAATAATTATAATAATAACAATAATAACAGAAATAATAATAATAATAACAATAATAATAATGATAATAACCCTAATATTTATGATAATAACAACAATAATAATAATAATAACAATAATAATAATAATAATAACAGAAATAATAATGATAATGATAATAACAACAGTAATGATGATATTAACAATAATAATAACGATAATAACAGAAATAATAATGATAATGACAATAATAATAATGGTAATAACAATAATAATAATAATAACAATAATAACAGAAATAATAATGATAATAACAATAATAATAATGGTAATAACAATAATAATAATGATAATAACAGAAATAATAATGATAATACCAAATATATTAATGGTAATAACAATAATCATAATGATAATAACATTAGTAACAACGATAATAACAGAAATAATAATGAGAATAACAATACTAACAAAGTTAATAACAGTAATAATAATATTGACATTAACGACAATAATAATGATAATAACAGTAATAATAATGATAATAACAACAATAATGATGATAATAACAGTAATAAGAATGATAATAACAATAATAATAATGGTAATGACAATAATAATAATGATAATAACAGTAGTAATAATGATAATAACTATAATAATAATGGTAATGACTATAATAATAATGATAATAACAATAATAATAATAATATTAACAGAAATAATAATGATAATGATAATAACAGGAATAATAGTGATAATAACAATAATAATAATGATAATAACAGTAGTAATAATGATAATAACAACAATAATGCTGATATTAACAATAATAATAACGATAATAACAGTAATAATAATGATAATAACAATAATAATAATGGTAATAACAATAATAATAATGATAATAACATAAATAACAATGATAATAACACTAAGAATAACGATAATAACAGAAATAATAATTATAATAACAATAATAATAACGATAATAACAGAAATAATAATCAGAATAACAATAATAATAATGGTAATAACAATAATAATAATAGTGTTAACAATAACAATAATGACAATAACAATAATA
Organism: Coelioxys conoideus; assembly: GCA_947623535.1. NCBI lineage: Eukaryota > Metazoa > Arthropoda > Insecta > Hymenoptera > Megachilidae > Coelioxys > Coelioxys conoideus. The sequence continues at coordinate 3,008,622 of CANQJN010000026.1, forward strand.
ATAACGATAATAACAATAATAATAATGGTAATAACAATAACAATAATGACATTAACAGAAATAATAATGATAATAACAATAATAATAATGGTAATAACAATAATAATAATCATAATAACAGAAATAATTATAATAATAACAATAATAAGAACCATAATAACAGAAATAATAATAATAATAACAATAATAATAATGATAATAACCCTAATAATTATGATAATAACAACAATAATAATAATAATAACAATAATAATAATAATAATAACAGAAATAATAATGATAATAACAGAAATAATAATGATAAAAACAGTAATGATAATGATAATAACAACAGTAATGATGATATTAACAATAATAATAACGATAATAACAGAAATAATAATGATAATGACAATAATAATGATGGTAATAACAATAATAATAATAATAACAATAATAACAGAAATAATAATGATAATAACAATAATAATAATGGTAATAACAATAATAATAATGATAATAACAGAAATAATAATGATAATAACAGTAATGATCATTATAATAACAGAAATAATGATGATAATAACAATAATAATAATGATAATAACAGTAATAATAATAATAGTAACAATAATAAGAATGATAATAACAATAATAATAATGATAATAACAATAATAATAATGATAATAACAGAAATAATAATGATAATAACAGAAATAATAATGATAATAACAATAATAATAATGCTAATAACAATAATAATAATGATAATAACAGAAATAATAATGATAATACCAAATATATTAATGGTAATAACAATAATCATAATGATAATAACATTAGTAATAACGATAATAACAGAAATAATAATGAGAATAACAATACTAACAAAGTTAATAACAGTAATAATAATATTGACATTAACGACAATAATAATGATAATAACAGTAATAATAATGATAATGGCAACAATAATGATGATAATAACAGTAATAAGAATGATAATAACAATAATAATAATGGTAATGACAATAATAATAACGATAATAACAGTAGTAATAATGATAATAACAATAATAATAATGGTAATGACAATAATAATAATGATAATAACAGTAGTAATAATGATAATAACAACAATAATGCTGATATTAACTATAATAATAATGATAATAACAATAATAATAATGGTAATAACAATAATAATAATGATAATAACATAAATAACAATGATAATAACAATAAGAATAACGATAATAACAGAAATAATAATGATAATAACAATAATAATAATGGTGTTAACAATAACAATAATGACAATAACAATAATAATAATGGTAATAAAAATAATAATAATGATAATAACAGAAATAATAATGATAATAACAATAATAATAATGGTAATAACAATAATAATAATGATAATAACATAAATAACAATGATAATAACAATAAGAATAACGATAATAATATAAATAATAATGAGAATAACAATAACAATAATAGTCATAACAATAACAATAATAATAATGATAATACCAATAATAATAATGGTAATGACAATAATAATAATGATAATAACCCTAATAATTATGATAATAACAACAATAATAATAATAACAGTAGTAATAATGATAATATCTACAATAATGATGATATTAACTATAATAATAATGATAATAACAATAATAATAATAGTGTCAACAATAACAATAATGACAATAACAGAAATAATAATGATAATAACAATAATAATAGTGGTAATAACAATAATAGTAATGATAATAACAGAAATAATAATGATAATAACAATAATAATAACGATAATAACAAAAATAATAATGGTAATAACAATAACAATAATGACATTAACAGAAATAATAATGATAATAACAATAATAATAATGGTAATAACAATAATAATAATGATAATAACATTACTAATAATGACAATAACAGAAATAATAATGATAATTAAAATAATAATAATGATAATAACAGAAATAATAATGATAACAACAATAATAATAACGATAATAACAGAAATAATAATGATATTAACAATAATAACAGTGATAATAACAATAATAATAATGGTAATAACAATAATAATAGTGATAATAATAATGGTAATAACAATAATAATAGTGATAATAACAGAAATAATAATGATAATAACAATAATAATAACGATAATAACATAAATAATAGTGACAATAATACTAATAATATGGATCATGACAACAATAATGATGATATTAACTATAATAATAATGATAATACGAGTAGTAATAATTATAATAACAATAATAATAATGGTAATAACAATAATAACGATAATAACAATAATAATAATGGTAATAACAATAACAATAATGACATTAACAGAAATAATAATGATAATAACAATAATAATAATGGTAATAACAATAATAATAATGATAATAACAACAACAATAATGGTAATAACAATAATAATAATCATAATAACAGAAATAATTATAATAATAACAATAATAATAACCATAATAACAGAAATAATAATAATAATAAGAATAATAAGAATGATAATAACAATAATAATAATGGTAATGACAATAATAATAATGATAATAACAGTAGTAATAATGATAATAACAACAATAATGATGATATTAACAATAATAATAACGATAATAACAGAAATAATAATGATAATAACAATGATAATAATGGTAATAACAATAATAATAATGGTAATAACAATAATAATAATGATAATAACAGAAATAATAATGATATTAACAGAAATAATAATGATAATAACAGAAATAATAATGAAAATAAAAGTAATAATAATGATAATAACAATAATAATAATGATAATAACCCTAATAATTATGATAATAACAACAATAATAATAATAATAACAATAATAATAATAATAATAACAGAAATAATAATGATAATAACAATACTAATCCTGATAATAACAGAAATAATAATGATAATGATAATAACAACAATAATGATGATAATAACAGTAATAATAATAATAATGAGAATAATAATAATGATAATAACAACAATAATGATTATATTAACAATAATAATAACGATAATAACATAAATAATAGTCACAATAATACTAATAATATGGATCATGCCAACAATAATGATGATATTAACTATAATAATAATGATAATACGAGTAGTAATAATTATAATAACAATAATAATAATGGTAGTAACAATAATAACGATAATAACAATAATAATAATGGTAATAACAATAACAATAATGACATTAACAGAAATAATAATGATAATAACAATAATAATAATGGTAATAACAATAATAATAATGATAATAACAACAACAATAATGGTAATAACAATAATAATAATCATAATAACAGAAATAATTATAATAATAACAATAATAATATCCATAATAACAGAAATAATAATAATAATAAGAATAATAAGAATGATAATAACAATAATAATAAAAGGTAATGACAATAATAATAATGATAATAACAGTAGTAACAATGATAATAACAACAATAATGATGATATTAACAATAATAATAACGATAATAACAGAAATAATAATGATAATAACAATGATAATAATGGTAATAACAATAATAATAATGGTAATAACAATAATAATAATGATAATAACAGAAATAATAATGATATTAACAGAAATAATAATGATAATAACAGAAATAATAATGAAAATAAAAGTAATAATAATGATAATAACAATAATAATAATGATAATAACCCTAATAATTATGATAATAACAACAATAATAATAATAATAACAATAATAATAATAATAATAACAGAAATAATAATGATAATAACAATACTAATCCTGATAATAACAGAAATAATAATGATAATGATAATAACAACAATAATGATGATAATAACAGTAATAATAATAATAATGAGAATAATAATAATGATAACAACAACAATAATGATTATATTAACAATAATAATAACGATAATAACAGAAATAATAATGATAATAACAATGATAATAATGGTAATAACAATAATAATAATGATAATAACATAAATAACAATGATAATAACAATAAGAATAACGATAATAACATAAATAATAGTCACAATAATACTAATAATATGGATCATGCCAACAATAATGATGATATTAACTATAATAATAATGATAATACGAGTAGTAATAATTATAATAACAATAATAATAATGGTAATAACAATAATAATAATGATAATAACAACAACAATAATGGTAATAACAATAATAATAATGATAATAACAACAACAATAATGGTAATAACAATAATAATAATCATAATAACAGAAATAATTATAATAATAACAATAATAATAACCATAATAACAGAAATAAAAATAATACTAACAACAGTAATGATGATAATAGCAGTAATAATAATAATAATAAGAATAATAAGAATGATAATAACAATAATAATAATGGTAATGACAATAATAATAATGATAATAACAGTAGTAATAATGATAATAACAACAATAATGGTGATATTAACAATAATAATAACGATAATAACAGAAATAATAATGATAATAACAATGATAATAATGGTAATAACAATAATAATAATGGTAATAACAATAATAATAATGATAATAACAGAAATAATAATGATATTAACAGAAATAATAATGATAATAACAGAAATAATAATGATAATAACAATAATAATAATGGTAATAACAATAATAATAATGATAATAACATAAATAATAATTATAATAACAATAATAATAACGATAATAACATAAAGAATAATGATAATAACAATAATAATAACGATAATAACAGAAATAATAATTATAATAACAATAATAATAACGATAATAACAGAAATAATAATCACAATAACAATAATAATAATGGTAATAACAATAGTAATAATGACATTATCGACAATAATAATGAAAATAACGGTAATGATGATGATAATAGCAATACTAATAAAGATAATAACAGTAATAATAATAATGACATTAACGACAATAATAATGATAATAACAATAATAACAATGATAATAACAGATGTAATAATAATAATACCAGAAATAATAATGATAATAACAGTAATGATCATTATAGTAACAGAAATAATAATGGTAATAACAATAATAATAATGATAATAACATAAATAACAATGATAATAACAATAAGAATAACGATAATAACATAAATAATATTGATAATAACAATAATAATAATAGTCTTAACAATAACAATAATCACAATAACAGAAATAATAATGAGAAAAACAATAATAATAATGGTAATAACAATAATAATAATGATAATAACATTACTAATAATGACAATAACAGAAATAATAATTATAATAACAGTAATGATAACGATAATAGCAATACTAATAAAGATAATAACAGTAATAATAATAATGACATTAACGACAATAATAATGATAATAACACTAATAATAATGATAATAACAATAATAACAATGATAATAACAGAAATAATAATAATAATACCAGAAATAATAATGATAATAACAGTAATGATCATTATAATAACAGAAATAATGATGATAGTAACTATAATAGTAATGGTAATAAAAATAGTAATAATGACATTATCGACAATAATAATGATAATAACAGTAATGATGATGATAATAGCAATACTAATAAAGATAATAACAGTAATATTTATGATGATAAGAGTAATAATAATAATAGTAACAATAATAAGAATGATAATAACAATAATAATAATGGTAATAACAATAGTAATAATGATAATAACATAAATAACAATGAAAATAACAATAAGAATAACGATAATAACATAAATAATAATGATAATAACATAAATAACAATGAAAATAACAATAAGAATAACAATAATAACAGAAATAATAATGATAATAACAATAATAATAATGGTAATAACAATAATAATAATGATAATAACATAAATAACAATGATAATAACAATAAGAATAACGATAATAATATAAATAATAATGAGAATAACAATAACAATAATAGTCTTAACAATAACAATAATAATAATGATAATAACCCTAATAATTATGATAATAACAACAATAATAATAATAACAGTAGTAATAATGATAATATCTACAATAATGATGATATTAACTATAATAATAATGATAATAACACTAATAATAATGATAATAACAATAATAACAATAATAATAATAATAATAATGGTAATAACAATAATAATAACGATAATAACAGAAATAATAATGATAATAACAATAATAATAATGGTAATAACAATAATAATAATGATAATAACATAAATAACAATGGTAATGACAATAATAATAATGATAATAACAGTAGTAATAATGATAATAACAACAATAATGATGATATTAACAATAATAATAACGATAATAACAGAAATAATAATGATAATAACAATAATAATAATGGTAATAACAATAATAATAATGATAATATCATAAATAACAATGATAATAACAATAAGAATAACGATAATAATATAAATAATAATGAGAATAACAATAACAATAATAACAATGATAATAACCCTAATAATTATGATAATAACAACAATAATAATAATAACAGTAGTAATAATGATAATATCTACAATAATGATGATATTAACTATAATAATAATGATAATAACACTAATAATAATGATAATAACAATAATAACAATGATAATCACAGAAATAATAAGAATAATAACAATAATAATAATAATAATAACAGAAATAATAATGATAGTAACAACAATAATGATCATATTAGCTATAATAACAATGATAATAACCATAATAAGAATGATAATAACAATAATAATAATGGTAATGACAATAATAATAATGGTAATATCCATAATAATGATGATAATAACAGAAATAATAATGATAACAACAATAATAATAATGGTAATAACAATAATAATAATGATAATAACAATAATAACAGTGATAATAACAATAATAATAATGGTAATAACAATAATAATAGTGATAATAACAGAAATAATTATGATAATACCCATAATAATAACGATAATAACAGAAATAATAATTATAATAACAGTAATGATAACGATAATAGCAATACTAATAAAGATAATAACAGTAATAATAATAATGACATTAACGACAATAATAATGATAATAACACTAATAATAATGATAATAACAATAATAACAATGATAATAACAGAAATAATAATAATAATACCAGAAATAATAATGATAATAACAGTAATGATCATTATAATAACAGAAATAATGATGATAGTAACTATAATAGTAATGGTAATAAAAATAGTAATAATGACATTATCGACAATAATAATGATAATAACAGTAATGATGATGATAATAGCAATACTAATAAAGATAATAACAGTAATATTTATGATGATAAGAGTAATAATAATAATAGTAACAATAATAAGAATGATAATAACAATAATAATAATGGTAATAACAATAGTAATAATGATAATAACATAAATAACAATGAAAATAACAATAAGAATAACGATAATAACATAAATAATAATGATAATAACATAAATAACAATGAAAATAACAATAAGAATAACAATAATAACAGAAATAATAATGATAATAACAATAATAATAATGGTAATAACAATAATAATAATGATAATAACATAAATAACAATGATAATAACAATAAGAATAACGATAATAATATAAATAATAATGAGAATAACAATAACAATAATAGTCTTAACAATAACAATAATAATAATGATAATAACCCTAATAATTATGATAATAACAACAATAATAATAATAACAGTAGTAATAATGATAATATCTACAATAATGATGATATTAACTATAATAATAATGATAATAACACTAATAATAATGATAATAACAATAATAACAATAATAATAATAATAATAATGGTAATAACAATAATAATAACGATAATAACAGAAATAATAATGATAATAACAATAATAATAATGGTAATAACAATAATAATAATGATAATAACATAAATAACAATGGTAATGACAATAATAATAATGATAATAACAGTAGTAATAATGATAATAACAACAATAATGATGATATTAACAATAATAATAACGATAATAATATAAATAATAATGAGAATAACAATAACAATAATAACAATGATAATAACCCTAATAATTATGATAATAACAACAATAATAATAATAACAGTAGTAATAATGATAATATCTACAATAATGATGATATTAACTATAATAATAATGATAATAACACTAATAATAATGATAATAACAATAATAACAATGATAATCACAGAAATAATAAGAATAATAACAATAATAATAATAATAATAACAGAAATAATAATGATAGTAACAACAATAATGATCATATTAGCTATAATAACAATGATAATAACCATAATAAGAATGATAATAACAATAATAATAATGGTAATGACAATAATAATAATGGTAATATCCATAATAATGATGATAATAACAGAAATAATAATGATAACAACAATAATAATAATGGTAATAACAATAATAATAATGATAATAACAATAATAACAGTGATAATAACAATAATAATAACGATAATAAGAGAAATAATAATGATAATAACAATAATAATAATGGTAATAACAATAATAATAGTGATAATAACAGAAATAATTATGATAATACCCATAATAATAACGATAATAACAATAATAACAATGATAATAACAGAAATAATAATGATAATAACAATAATAATAATGGTAATAACAATAATAATAGTGATAATAACAGAAATAATTATGATAATACCCATAATAATAACGATAATAACAGAAATAATAATTATAATAACAGTAATGATAACGATAATAGCAATACTAATAAAGATAATAACAGTAATAATAATAATGACATTAACGACAATAATAATGATAATAACACTAATAATAATGATAATAACAATAATAACAATGATAATAACAGAAATAATAATAATAATACCAGAAATAATAATGATAATAACAGTAATGATCATTATAATAACAGAAATAATGATGATAGTAACTATAATAGTAATGGTAATAAAAATAGTAATAATGACATTATCGACAATAATAATGATAATAACAGTAATGATGATGATAATAGCAATACTAATAAAGATAATAACAGTAATATTTATGATGATAAGAGTAATAATAATAATAGTAACAATAATAAGAATGATAATAACAATAATAATAATGGTAATAACAATAGTAATAATGATAATAACATAAATAATAATGATAATAACATAAATAACAATGAAAATAACAATAAGAATAACAATAATAACAGAAATAATAATGATAATAACAATAATAATAATGGTAATAACAATAATAATAATGATAATAACATAAATAACAATGATAATAACAATAAGAATAACGATAATAATATAAATAATAATGAGAATAACAATAACAATAATAGTCTTAACAATAACAATAATAATAATGATAATAACCCTAATAATTATGATAATAACAACAATAATAATAATAACAGTAGTAATAATGATAATATCTACAATAATGATGATATTAACTATAATAATAATGATAATAACACTAATAATAATGATAATAACAATAATAACAATAATAATAATAATAATAATGGTAATAACAATAATAATAACGATAATAACAGAAATAATAATGATAATAACAATAATAATAATGGTAATAACAATAATAATAATGATAATAACATAAATAACAATGGTAATGACAATAATAATAATGATAATAACAGTAGTAATAATGATAATAACAACAATAATGATGATATTAACAATAATAATAACGATAATAATATAAATAATAATGAGAATAACAATAACAATAATAACAATGATAATAACCCTAATAATTATGATAATAACAACAATAATAATAATAACAGTAGTAATAATGATAATATCTACAATAATGATGATATTAACTATAATAATAATGATAATAACACTAATAATAATGATAATAACAATAATAACAATGATAATCACAGAAATAATAAGAATAATAACAATAATAATAATAATAATAACAGAAATAATAATGATAGTAACAACAATAATGATCATATTAGCTATAATAACAATGATAATAACCATAATAAGAATGATAATAACAATAATAATAATGGTAATGACAATAATAATAATGGTAATATCCATAATAATGATGATAATAACAGAAATAATAATGATAACAACAATAATAATAATGGTAATAACAATAATAATAATGATAATAACAATAATAACAGTGATAATAACAATAATAATAACGATAATAAGAGAAATAATAATGATAATAACAATAATAATAATGGTAATAACAATAATAATAGTGATAATAACAGAAATAATTATGATAATACCCATAATAATAACGATAATAACAGAAATAATAATTATAATAACAGTAATGATAATGATAATAGCAATACTAATAAAGATAATAACAGTAATAATAATGATAATAACAATAATAACAATGATAATAACAGAAATAATAATGATAATAACAATAATAATGATGGCAATAACATTAATAATAACTATAATAACAATAATAATAACAATAACAACAGAAATAATAATGATAATAACAATAATAATAATGGTAATAACATTAATAATAATGATAATAACATAAATAATTATGATAATACCCATAATAATAACGATAATAACAGAAATAATAATTATAATAACAGTAATGATAACGATAATAGCAATACTAATAAAGATAATAACAGTAATAATAATAATGACATTAACGACAATAATAATGATAATAACACTAATAATAATGATAATAACAATAATAACAATGATAATAACAGAAATAATAATAATAATACCAGAAATAATAATGATAATAACAGTAATGATCATTATAATAACAGAAATAATGATGATAGTAACTATAATAGTAATGGTAATAAAAATAGTAATAATGACATTATCGACAATAATAATGATAATAACAGTAATGATGATGATAATAGCAATACTAATAAAGATAATAACAGTAATATTTATGATGATAAGAGTAATAATAATAATAGTAACAATAATAAGAATGATAATAACAATAATAATAATGGTAATAACAATAGTAATAATGATAATAACATAAATAACAATGAAAATAACAATAAGAATAACGATAATAACATAAATAATAATGATAATAACATAAATAACAATGAAAATAACAATAAGAATAACAATAATAACAGAAATAATAATGATAATAACAATAATAATAATGGTAATAACAATAATAATAATGATAATAACATAAATAACAATGATAATAACAATAAGAATAACGATAATAATATAAATAATAATGAGAATAACAATAACAATAATAGTCTTAACAATAACAATAATAATAATGATAATAACCCTAATAATTATGATAATAACAACAATAATAATAATAACAGTAGTAATAATGATAATATCTACAATAATGATGATATTAACTATAATAATAATGATAATAACACTAATAATAATGATAATAACAATAATAACAATAATAATAATAATAATAATGGTAATAACAATAATAATAATGCTAATAACATAAATAATAATGATAATAACAATAATAATAACGGTAATAACATAAATAATAATGATAATAACAATAATAATAATAGTGTTAACAATAACAATAATGACAATAACAGAAATAATAATGATAATAACAATAATAATAATGATAATAACAGAAATAATAATGATAATAACAATAATAATAATGGTAATAACAATAATAATAATGAAAATAAAAGAAATAATAACGATAATAACAATAATAATAACGATAATAACAGAAATAATAATGATATTAACAATAATAATAATGGAAATGCCAATAATAAAAATGACAATAACAGAAATAATAATGAACATAACAATAATAATAATAATAATAACAATAATAATAATGATAATAATAGAAATAATAATGATAATAACAATACTAATAATGATAATAACAGAAATAATAATGATAATAACAGTAATGATACTGATAATAACAACAATAATGATGATAATAACAGTAATAATAATAATAAGAAGAATAATAAGAATGGTAATAACAATAATAATAATTGTAATGGCAATAATAATAATGATAATAACAGTAGTAATAATGATAATATCTACAATAATGATGATAATAACAATAAGCATAACGATAATAACAGCAATAATAATGATAATAACAATAATAATAATGGTGCTAACAATAACAATAATGACAATAACAATAATAATAATGGTAATAACAATAATAATAATGATAATAACAGAAATAATAATGATAATAACAGAAATAATAATGATAATAACAATAATAATAATTGTAATAACAATAATAATAATGGAAATACCAATAATAAAAATGACAATAACAGAAATAATAATGAACATAACAATAATAATAATGGTAATAACAGTAATAATAATGATAATAACAATAATAATAATGAGAATAAGAGAAATAATAATGATAGTAACAACAATAATGATGATATTAGCTATAATAATAATGATAATAACTATAATAAGAATGATAATAACAATAATAATAATGGTAATGACAATAATAATAATGGTAATAACAATGATAATAATGATAATAACAGTAATAATAATAATAATAGTAACAATAATAATAATGACAATAACTGAAATTATAATGATAATACCAATAATATTAATGGTAATAACAATAATAATAATGGTAATATCCATAATAATGATGATAATAACAGAAATAATAATTATAATAACAATAATAATAATGGTAATAACAATAATAATAATGCTAATAACATAAATAATAATGATAATAACAATAATAATAACGACAATAACATAAATAATAATGATAATAACAATAATAATAATGATAATAACAATAATAATAATGATAATAACATAAATAACAATGATAATAAGAATAAGAATAACGATAATAACATAAATAATATTGATAATAACAATAATAATAATAGTCTTAACAATAACAATAATCACAATAACAGAAATAATAATGATAATAACAATAATAATAATGGTAATAACAATAATAATAATGATAATAACATTGCTAATAATGACAATAACAGAAATAATAATGATAATTAAAATAATAATAATGATAATAACAGAAATAATAATGATAACAACAATAATAATAACGATAATAACAGAAATAATAATGATAATAACAATAATAACGGTGATAATAACCATTACAATAACGATAATAAGTGAAATAATAATGATAATAACAATAATAATAATGGTAATAACAATAATAATAGTGATAATAACAGAAATAATTATGATAATACCCATAATAATAACGATAATAACAGAAATAATAATTATAATAACAGTAATGATAATGATAATAGCAATACTAATAAAGATAATAACAGTAATATTTATGATGATAAGAGTAATAATAATAATAGTAACAATAATAAGAATGATAATAACAATAATAATAATGGTAATAACAATGATAATAATGATAATAACAGTAATAATAATAATAATAGTAACAATAATAATAATGACAATAACTTAAATTATAATGATAATACCAATAATATTAATGGTAATAACAATAATAATAATGATAATAACAGAAATAATAATGATAATGATAATAACAACAATAATGATGATAATAACAGTAATAATAATAATAATAAGAATAATAAGAATGATAATAACAACAATAATGAAGATATTAACAATAATAATAACGATAATAACAGAAATAATAATGATAATAACAATGATAATAATGGTAATAACAATAATAATAATGATAATAACATAAATAACAATGATAATAACAATAATAATAATGGTGTTAACAATAACAATAATGACAATAACAGAAATAATAATGAACATAACAATAAAAATAATGGTAATAACAATAATAATAATGATAATAAGAATAATAATAACGATAATAGCAGAAATAGTAAAGAGGATAAGAATAATAATTATGGTAATAGCAATAATTATAATGATAATAACAGTAATGATAATGATAATAGCAATACTAATAAAGATGATAACAGTAATAATAATAAAGATAATAACTATAATAAGAATGATAATAACAATAATAATAACGGTAATGACAACAATAATAATAATAATAACAGTAGTAGTAATGATAATAACAACAATAATGAAAATAATAACAGAAATAATAATGATAATAAGTGTAATGATAATGATAATAGCATAAATAATAATGATAATAACAATAATAATAACGATAATAACATAAATAATAATGATGATAACAATAATAATAATAGTGTTAACAATAACAATAATGACAATAACAGAAATAATAATGATAATAACAATAATAATAACGATAATAACAGAAACAATAATGATATTAACAATAATAATAATGGAAATACCAATAATAAAAATGACAATAACAGAAATAATAATGAACATAACAATAATAATAACGATAATAACAGAAATAATAATGATAATAACAATAATAATAATGGTAATAACAATAATAATAATGATAATAACATAAATAACAATGGTAATGACAATAATAATAATGATAATAACAGTAGTAATAATGATAATAACAACAATAATGATGATATTAACAATAATAATAACGATAATAACAGAAATAATAATGATAATAACAATAATAATAATGGTAATAACAATAATAATAATGATAATATCATAAATAACAATGATAATAACAATAAGAATAACGATAATAATATAAATAATAATGAGAATAACAATAACAATAATAATAATGATAATAACCCTAATAATTATGATAATAACAACAATAATAATAATAACAGTAGTAATAATGATAATATCTACAATAATGATGATATTAACTATAATAATAATGATAATAACACTAATAATAATGATAATAACAATAATAACAATGATAATCACAGAAATAATAAGAATAATAACAATAATAATAATAATAATAACAGAAATAATAATGATAGTAACAACAATAATGATCATATTAGCTATAATAACAATGATAATAACCATAATAAGAATGATAATAACAATAATAATAATGGTAATGACAATAATAATAATGGTAATATCCATAATAATGATGATAATAACAGAAATAATAATGATAACAACAATAATAATAATGGTAATAACAATAATAATAATGATAATAACAATAATAACAGTGATAATAACAATAATAATAACGATAATAAGAGAAATAATAATGATAATAACAATAATAATAATGGTAATAACAATAATAATAGTGATAATAACAGAAATAATTATGATAATACCCATAATAATAACGATAATAACAGAAATAATAATTATAATAACAGTAATGATAATGATAATAGCAATACTAATAAAGATAATAACAGTAATAATAATGATAATAACAATAATAACAATGATAATAACAGAAATAATAATGATAATAACAATAATAATGATGGCAATAACATTAATAATAACTATAATAACAATAATAATAACAATAACAACAGAAATAATAATGATAATAACAATAATAATAATGGTAATAACATTAATAATAATGATAATAACATAAATAATTATGATAATACCCATAATAATAACGATAATAACAGAAATAATAATTATAATAACAGTAATGATAACGATAATAGCAATACTAATAAAGATAATAACAGTAATAATAATAATGACATTAACGACAATAATAATGATAATAACACTAATAATAATGATAATAACAATAATAACAATGATAATAACAGAAATAATAATAATAATACCAGAAATAATAATGATAATAACAGTAATGATCATTATAATAACAGAAATAATGATGATAGTAACTATAATAGTAATGGTAATAAAAATAGTAATAATGACATTATCGACAATAATAATGATAATAACAGTAATGATGATGATAATAGCAATACTAATAAAGATAATAACAGTAATATTTATGATGATAAGAGTAATAATAATAATAGTAACAATAATAAGAATGATAATAACAATAATAATAATGGTAATAACAATAGTAATAATGATAATAACATAAATAACAATGAAAATAACAATAAGAATAACGATAATAACATAAATAATAATGATAATAACATAAATAACAATGAAAATAACAATAAGAATAACAATAATAACAGAAATAATAATGATAATAACAATAATAATAATGGTAATAACAATAATAATAATGATAATAACATAAATAACAATGATAATAACAATAAGAATAACGATAATAATATAAATAATAATGAGAATAACAATAACAATAATAGTCTTAACAATAACAATAATAATAATGATAATAACCCTAATAATTATGATAATAACAACAATAA
Organism: Coelioxys conoideus; assembly: GCA_947623535.1. NCBI lineage: Eukaryota > Metazoa > Arthropoda > Insecta > Hymenoptera > Megachilidae > Coelioxys > Coelioxys conoideus. The sequence goes on from CANQJN010000026.1 coordinate 3,025,190, forward strand.
TAATAATAACAGTAGTAATAATGATAATATCTACAATAATGATGATATTAACTATAATAATAATGATAATAACACTAATAATAATGATAATAACAATAATAACAATAATAATAATAATAATAATGGTAATAACAATAATAATAATGCTAATAACATAAATAATAATGATAATAACAATAATAATAACGGTAATAACATAAATAATAATGATAATAACAATAATAATAATAGTGTTAACAATAACAATAATGACAATAACAGAAATAATAATGATAATAACAATAATAATAATGATAATAACAGAAATAATAATGATAATAACAATAATAATAATGGTAATAACAATAATAATAATGAAAATAAAAGAAATAATAACGATAATAACAATAATAATAACGATAATAACAGAAATAATAATGATATTAACAATAATAATAATGGAAATGCCAATAATAAAAATGACAATAACAGAAATAATAATGAACATAACAATAATAATAATAATAATAACAATAATAATAATGATAATAATAGAAATAATAATGATAATAACAATACTAATAATGATAATAACAGAAATAATAATGATAATAACAGTAATGATACTGATAATAACAACAATAATGATGATAATAACAGTAATAATAATAATAAGAAGAATAATAAGAATGGTAATAACAATAATAATAATTGTAATGGCAATAATAATAATGATAATAACAGTAGTAATAATGATAATATCTACAATAATGATGATAATAACAATAAGCATAACGATAATAACAGCAATAATAATGATAATAACAATAATAATAATGGTGCTAACAATAACAATAATGACAATAACAATAATAATAATGGTAATAACAATAATAATAATGATAATAACAGAAATAATAATGATAATAACAGAAATAATAATGATAATAACAATAATAATAATTGTAATAACAATAATAATAATGGAAATACCAATAATAAAAATGACAATAACAGAAATAATAATGAACATAACAATAATAATAATGGTAATAACAGTAATAATAATGATAATAACAATAATAATAATGAGAATAAGAGAAATAATAATGATAATAACCCTTATAATTATGATAATAACAACAATAATAATAATAATGACAATAATAATAATAATAATAACAGAAATAATAATGATAGTAACAACAATAATGATGATATTAGCTATAATAATAATGATAATAACTATAATAAGAATGATAATAACAATAATAATAATGGTAATGACAATAATAATAATGGTAATAACAATGATAATAATGATAATAACAGTAATAATAATAATAATAGTAACAATAATAATAATGACAATAACTGAAATTATAATGATAATACCAATAATATTAATGGTAATAACAATAATAATAATGGTAATATCCATAATAATGATGATAATAACAGAAATAATAATTATAATAACAATAATAATAATGGTAATAACAATAATAATAATGCTAATAACATAAATAATAATGATAATAACAATAATAATAACGACAATAACATAAATAATAATGATAATAACAATAATAATAATGATAATAACAATAATAATAATGATAATAACATAAATAACAATGATAATAAGAATAAGAATAACGATAATAACATAAATAATATTGATAATAACAATAATAATAATAGTCTTAACAATAACAATAATCACAATAACAGAAATAATAATGATAATAACAATAATAATAATGGTAATAACAATAATAATAATGATAATAACATTGCTAATAATGACAATAACAGAAATAATAATGATAATTAAAATAATAATAATGATAATAACAGAAATAATAATGATAACAACAATAATAATAACGATAATAACAGAAATAATAATGATAATAACAATAATAACGGTGATAATAACCATTACAATAACGATAATAAGTGAAATAATAATGATAATAACAATAATAATAATGGTAATAACAATAATAATAGTGATAATAACAGAAATAATTATGATAATACCCATAATAATAACGATAATAACAGAAATAATAATTATAATAACAGTAATGATAATGATAATAGCAATACTAATAAAGATAATAACAGTAATATTTATGATGATAAGAGTAATAATAATAATAGTAACAATAATAAGAATGATAATAACAATAATAATAATGGTAATAACAATGATAATAATGATAATAACAGTAATAATAATAATAATAGTAACAATAATAATAATGACAATAACTTAAATTATAATGATAATACCAATAATATTAATGGTAATAACAATAATAATAATGATAATAACAGAAATAATAATGATAATGATAATAACAACAATAATGATGATAATAACAGTAATAATAATAATAATAAGAATAATAAGAATGATAATAACAACAATAATGAAGATATTAACAATAATAATAACGATAATAACAGAAATAATAATGATAATAACAATGATAATAATGGTAATAACAATAATAATAATGATAATAACATAAATAACAATGATAATAACAATAATAATAATGGTGTTAACAATAACAATAATGACAATAACAGAAATAATAATGAACATAACAATAAAAATAATGGTAATAACAATAATAATAATGATAATAAGAATAATAATAACGATAATAGCAGAAATAGTAAAGAGGATAAGAATAATAATTATGGTAATAGCAATAATTATAATGATAATAACAGTAATGATAATGATAATAGCAATACTAATAAAGATGATAACAGTAATAATAATAAAGATAATAACTATAATAAGAATGATAATAACAATAATAATAACGGTAATGACAACAATAATAATAATAATAACAGTAGTAGTAATGATAATAACAACAATAATGAAAATAATAACAGAAATAATAATGATAATAAGTGTAATGATAATGATAATAGCATAAATAATAATGATAATAACAATAATAATAACGATAATAACATAAATAATAATGATGATAACAATAATAATAATAGTGTTAACAATAACAATAATGACAATAACAGAAATAATAATGATAATAACAATAATAATAACGATAATAACAGAAACAATAATGATATTAACAATAATAATAATGGAAATACCAATAATAAAAATGACAATAACAGAAATAATAATGAACATAACAATAATAATAACGATAATAACAGAAATAATAATGATAATAACAATAATAATAATGGTAATAACAATAATAATAATGATAATAACATAAATAACAATGGTAATGACAATAATAATAATGATAATAACAGTAGTAATAATGATAATAACAACAATAATGATGATATTAACAATAATAATAACGATAATAACAGAAATAATAATGATAATAACAATAATAATAATGGTAATAACAATAATAATAATGATAATATCATAAATAACAATGATAATAACAATAAGAATAACGATAATAATATAAATAATAATGAGAATAACAATAACAATAATAATAATGATAATAACCCTAATAATTATGATAATAACAACAATAATAATAATAACAGTAGTAATAATGATAATATCTACAATAATGATGATATTAACTATAATAATAATGATAATAACACTAATAATAATGATAATAACAATAATAACAATGATAATCACAGAAATAATAAGAATAATAACAATAATAATAATAATAATAATAACAGAAATAATAATGATAGTAACAACAATAATGATCATATTAGCTATAATAACAATGATAATAACCATAATAAGAATGATAATAACAATAATAATAATGGTAATGACAATAATAATAATGGTAATATCCATAATAATGATGATAATAACAGAAATAATAATGATAACAACAATAATAATAATGATAATAACAATAATAACAGTGATAATAACAATAATAATAACGATAATAAGAGAAATAATAATGATAATAACAATAATAATAATGGTAATAACAATAATAATAGTGATAATAACAGAAATAATAATTATAATAACAGTAATGATAATGATAATAGCAATACTAATAAAGATAATAACAGTAATAATAATGATAATAACAATAATAACAATGATAATAACAGAAATAATAATGATAATAACAATAATAATGATGGCAATAACATTAATAATAACTATAATAACAATAATAATAACAATAACAACAGAAATAATAATGATAATAACAATAATAATAATGGTAATAACATTAATAATAATGATAATAACATAAATAATTATGATAATACCCATAATAATAACGATAATAACAGAAATAATAATTATAATAACAGGAATGATAACGATAATAGCAATACTAATAAAGATAATAACAGTAATAATAATAATGACATTAACGACAATAATAATGATAATAACACTAATAATAATGATAATAACAATAATAACAATGATAATAACAGAAATAATAATAATAATACCAGAAATAATAATGATAATAACAGTAATGATCATTATAATAACAGAAATAATGATGATAGTAACTATAATAGTAATGGTAATAAAAATAGTAATAATGACATTATCGACAATAATAATGATAATAACAGTAATGATGATGATAATAGCAATACTAATAAAGATAATAACAGTAATATTTATGATGATAAGAGTAATAATAATAATAGTAACAATAATAAGAATGATAATAACAATAATAATAATGGTAATAACAATAGTAATAATGATAATAACATAAATAACAATGAAAATAACAATAAGAATAACGATAAGAACATAAATAATAATGATAATAACATAAATAACAATGAAAATAACAATAAGAATAACAATAATAACAGAAATAATAATGATAATAACAATAATAATAATGGTAATAACAATAATAATAATGATAATAACATAAATAACAATGATAATAACAATAAGAATAACGATAATAATATAAATAATAATGAGAATAACAATAACAATAATAGTCTTAACAATAACAATAATAATAATGATAATAACCCTAATAATTATGATAATAACAACAATAATAATAATAACAGTAGTAATAATGATAATATCTACAATAATGATGATATTAACTATAATAATAATGATAATAACACTAATAATAATGATAATAACAATAATAACAATAATAATAATAATAATAATAATGGTAATAACAATAATAATAACGATAATAACAGAAATAATAATGATAATAACAATAATAATAATGGTAATAACAATAATAATAATGATAATAACATAAATAACAATGGTAATGACAATAATAATAATGATAATAACAGTAGTAATAATGATAATAACAACAATAATGATGATATTAACAATAATAATAACGATAATAACAGAAATAATAATGATAATAACAATAATAATAATGGTAATAACAATAATAATAATGATAATATCATAAATAACAATGATAATAACAATAAGAATAACGATAATAATATAAATAATAATGAGAATAACAATAACAATAATAACAATGATAATAACCCTAATAATTATGATAATAACAACAATAATAATAATAACAGTAGTAATAATGATAATATCTACAATAATGATGATATTAACTATAATAATAATGATAATAACACTAATAATAATGATAATAACAATAATAACAATGATAATCACAGAAATAATAAGAATAATAACAATAATAATAATAATAATAACAGAAATAATAATGATAGTAACAACAATAATGATCATATTAGCTATAATAACAATGATAATAACCATAATAAGAATGATAATAACAATAATAATAATGGTAATGACAATAATAATAATGGTAATATCCATAATAATGATGATAATAACAGAAATAATAATGATAACAACAATAATAATAATGGTAATAACAATAATAATAATGATAATAACAATAATAACAGTGATAATAACAATAATAATAACGATAATAAGAGAAATAATAATGATAATAACAATAATAATAATGGTAATAACAATAATAATAGTGATAATAACAGAAAGAATTATGATAATACCCATAATAATAACGATAATAACAGAAATAATAATTATAATAACAGTAATGATAATGATAATAGCAATACTAATAAAGATAATAACAGTCATAATAATGATAATAACAATAATAACAATGATAATAACAGAAATAATAATGATAATAACAATAATAATGATGGCAATAACATTAATAATAACTATAATAACAATAATAATAACAATAACAACAGAAATAATAATGATAATAACAATAATAATAATGGTAATAACATTAATAATAATGATAATAACATAAATAATTATGATAATACCCATAATAATAACGATAATAACAGAAATAATAATTATAATAACAGTAATGATAACGATAATAGCAATACTAATAAAGATAATAACAGTAATAATAATAATGACATTAACGACAATAATAATGATAATAACACTAATAATAATGATAATAACAATAATAACAATGATAATAACAGAAATAATAATAATAATACCAGAAATAATAATGATAATAACAGTAATGATCATTATAATAACAGAAATAATGATGATAGTAACTATAATAGTAATGGTAATAAAAATAGTAATAATGACATTATCGACAATAATAATGATAATAACAGTAATGATGATGATAATAGCAATACTAATAAAGATAATAACAGTAATATTTATGATGATAAGAGTAATAATAATAATAGTAACAATAATAAGAATGATAATAACAATAATAATAATGGTAATAACAATAGTAATAATGATAATAACATAAATAACAATGAAAATAACAATAAGAATAACGATAATAACATAAATAATAATGATAATAACATAAATAACAATGAAAATAACAATAAGAATAACAATAATAACAGAAATAATAATGATAATAACAATAATAATAATGGTAATAACAATAATAATAATGATAATAACATAAATAACAATGATAATAACAATAAGAATAACGATAATAATATAAATAATAATGAGAATAACAATAACAATAATAGTCTTAACAATAACAATAATAATAATGATAATAACCCTAATAATTATGATAATAACAACAATAATAATAATAACAGTAGTAATAATGATAATATCTACAATAATGATGATATTAACTATAATAATAATGATAATAACACTAATAATAATGATAATAACAATAATAACAATAATAATAATAATAATAATGGTAATAACAATAATAATAATGCTAATAACATAAATAATAATGATAATAACAATAATAATAACGATAATAACATAAATAATAATGATAATAACAATAATAATAATAGTGTTAACAATAACAATAATGACAATAACAGAAATAATAATGATAATAACAATAATAATAATGATAATAACAGAAATAATAATGATAATAACAATAATAATAATGGTAATAACAATAATAATAATGAAAATAAAAGAAATAATAACGATAATAACAATAATAATAACGATAATAACAGAAATAATAATGATATTAACAATAATAATAATGGAAATGCCAATAATAAAAATGACAATAACAGAAATAATAATGAACATAACAATAATAATAATAATAATAACAATAATAATAATGATAATAATAGAAATAATAATGATAATAACAATACTAATAATGATAATAACAGAAATAATAATGATAATAACAGTAATGATACTGATAATAACAACAATAATGATGATAATAACAGTAATAATAATAATAAGAAGAATAATAAGAATGGTAATAACAATAATAATAATTGTAATGGCAATAATAATAATGATAATAACAGTAGTAATAATGATAATATCTACAATAATGATGATAATAACAATAAGCATAACGATAATAACAGCAATAATAATGATAATAACAATAATAATAATGGTGCTAACAATAACAATAATGACAATAACAATAATAATAATGGTAATAACAATAATAATAATGATAATAACAGAAATAATAATGATAATAACAGAAATAATAATGATAATAACAATAATAATAATTGTAATAACAATAATAATAATGGAAATACCAATAATAAAAATGACAATAACAGAAATAATAATGAACATAACAATAATAATAATGGTAATAACAGTAATAATAATGATAATAACAATAATAATAATGAGAATAAGAGAAATAATAATGATAATAACCCTTATAATTATGATAATAACAACAATAATAATAATAATGACAATAATAATAATAATAATAACAGAAATAATAATGATAGTAACAACAATAATGATGATATTAGCTATAATAATAATGATAATAACTATAATAATAATGATAATAACAATAATAACAATGATAATAACAGAAATAATAATAATAATACCAGAAATAATAATGATAATAACAGTAATGATCATTATAAGAACAGAAATAATGATGATAATAACAATAATAGTAATGGTAATAAAAATAGTAATAATGACATTATCGACAATAATAATGATAATAACAGTAATGATAATGATAATAGCAATACTAATAAAGATAATAACAGTAATACTTATGATGATAAGAGTAATAATAATAATAGTAACAATAATAAGAATGATAATAACGATAATAATAATGGTAATAACAATGATAATAATGATAATTACAGTAATAATAATAATAATAGTAACAATAATAATAATGATAATAACTGAAATTATAATGATAATACCGATAATATTAATGGTAATAACAATAATAATAATGATAATAACAGAAATAATAATGATAATAACAACAATAATGATGATAATAACAGTAATAAGAATGATAATAACAATAATAATAATGGTAATGACAATATTAATAATGATAATCACAGTAGTAATAATGATAATATCTACAATAATGATGATAATAACAATAAGCATAACGATAATAACAGCAATAATAATGATAATAACAATAATAATAATGGTGCTAACAATAACAATAATGACAATAACAATAATAATAATGATAATAACAGAAATAAGAATGATAATAACAGAAATAATAATGATAATAACAAAAATAATAATGGTAATAACAATAATAATAATGAAAATAAAAGAAATAATAATGATAATAACAATAATAATAACGATAATAACAGAAATAATAATGATATTAACAATAATAATAATGGAAATACCAATAATAAAAATGACAATAACAGAAATAATAATGAACATAACAATAATAATAATGGTAATAACAGTAATAATAATGATAATAACAATAATAATAATGATAATAACAGTAATGATAATGATAATAACAGAAATAATAAAGATAATAACAATAATAAGAATGATAATAACAATAATAATAATTGTAATGACAATAATAATAATGATAATAACAACAATAATGATGATATTAACAATAATAATAATGATAATAACCCTAATAATTATGATAATAACAACAATAATAATAATAACAGTAGTAATAATGATAATATCTACAATAATGATGATATTAACTATAATAATAATGATAATAACACTCATAATAATGATAATAACAATAATAACAATGATAATCACAGAAATAATAATAATAATAACAATAATAATAATAATAATAACAGAAATAATAATGATAGTAACAACAATAATGATGATATTAGCTATAATAATAATGATAATAACTATAATAAGAATGATAATAACAATAATAATAATGGTAATGACAATATCAATAATGGTAATATCCATAATAATGATGATAATAGCAGAAATAATAATGATAATAACAATAATAATAATGGTAATAACAGTAATAATAATCATAATAACAGAAATAATTATAATAATAACAATAATAATAACCATAATAACAATAATAATAATGATAATAACCCTAATAATTAGGATAATAACAACAATAATAATAATAACAGTAGTAATAATGATAATATCTACAATAATGATGATATTAACTATAATAATAATGATAATAACATAAATAATAATGATAATAACAATAATAAGAGAGATAATAACATAAATAATAATGATAATAACAGTGATAATAACAATAATAATAACGATAATAAGAGAAATAATAATGATAATAACAATAATAATAATGGTAATAGCAATAGTAATAATGACATTATCGACAATAATAATGAAAATAACAGTATTGATTATGATAATAGCAATACTACTAAAGATAATAACAGTAATAATAATAATGACATTAACGACAATAATAATGAAAATAACACTAACAATAATGATAATAACAATAATAACAATGATAATAACAGAAATAATAATAATAATACCAGAAATAATAATGATAATAACAGTAATGATAATGATAATAACAGAAATAATAATGATAATAACAGTAATGATCATTATAGTAACAGAAATAATAATGGTAATAACAATAATAATAATGATAATAACAGAAATAATAATGATAATAACAATAATAATAGGGGTAATAACAATAATAGTAATGATAATAACAGAAATAATAATGATAATAACAATAATAAGAACGATAATAACAATAATAATAATGGTATTAACAATAATAATAACGATAATACCAGAAATATTAATGATAATAACAATGATAATAATGGTAATAACAATAATAATAGTGATAATAACAGAAATAATTATGATAATACCCATAATAATAACGATAATAACAGAAATAATAATTATAATAACAGTAATGATAATGATAATAGCAATACTAATAAAGATAATAACAGTATAATTTATGATGATAAGAGTAATAATAATAATAGTAACAATAATAAGAATGATAATAACAATAATAATAATGGTAATAACAATGATAATAATGATAATAACAGTAATAATAATAATAATAGTAACAATAATAATAATGACAATAACTGAAATTATAATGATAATACCAATAATATTAATGGTAATAACAATAATAATAATGATAATAACAACAATAATGATGATAATAACAGTAATAATAATAATAATAAGAATAATAAGAATGATAATATCAACAATAATGAAGATAATAACAATAATAATAACGATAATAACAGAAATAATAATGATAATAACAATAATAATAATGGTAATAACAATGATAATAATGATAATAACATAAATAACAATGATAATAACAATAATAATAATAGTGTTAGCAATAACAATAATAACAATAACAGAAATAATAATGAACATAACAATAATAATAATTGTAATAACAATAATAATAATGATAATAAGAATAATAATAACGATAATAGCAGAAATAGTAAAGAGGATAAGAATAATAATTATGGTAATAGCAATAATTATAATGATAATAACAGTAATGATAATGATAATAGCAATACTAATAAAGATGATAACAGTAATAATAATAAAGATAATAACTATAATAAGAATGATAATAACAATAATAATAACGGTAATGACAATAATAATAATAATAATAACAGTAGTAGTAATGATAATAACAACAATAATGAAAATAATAACAGAAATAATAATGATAATAAGTGTAATGATAATGATAATAGCATAAATAATAATGATAATAACAATAATAATAACGATAATAACATAAATAATAATGATGATAACAATAATAATAATAGTGTTAACAATAACAATAATGACAATAACAGAAATAATAATGATAATACCCATAATAATAACGATAATAACAGAAATAATAATTATAATAACAGTAATGATAATGATAATAGCAATACTAATAAAGATAATAACAGTAATATTTATGATGATAAGAATAATAATAATAATAGTAACAATAATAAGAATGATAATACCAGAAATAATAGTGATAATACCAATACTAATAATGATAATAACAGAAATAAAAGTGATAATAACAGTAGTAATAATGATAATAACAACAATAATGATGATAATAACAGAAATAATAATGGTAATAACAATAATAATAATGATAATAACAGAAATAATAATGATAATACCAAATATATTAATGGTAATAACAATAATCATAATGATAATAACAATAGTAATAACGATAATAACAGAAATAATAATGATAATAACAATAATAATAATGGTAATAACAATAATAATAATGATAATAACATAAATAACAAAGAAAATAACAATAAGAATAACGATAATAACATAAATAACAATGAAAATAACAATAAGAATAACAATAATAACAGAAATAATAATGATAATAACAATAATAATAATGAGAATAACAATAACAATATTAGTCTTAACAATAACAATAATAATAATGATAATAACCCTAATAATTATGATAATAACAACAATAATAATAATAACAGTAGTAATAATGATAATATCTACAATAATGATGATATTAACTATAATAATAATAATAATAACAATAATAATAATAATAATAACAGAAATAATAATGATAGTAACAACAATAATGATGATATTAGCTATAATAATAATGATAATAACTATAATAAGAATGATAATAACAATAATAATAATGGTAATGACAATATCAATAATGGTAATATCCATAATAATGATGATAATAGCAGAAATAATAATGATAATAACAATAATAATAATGGTAATAACAGTAATAATAATCATAATAACAGAAATAATTATAATAATAACAATAATAATAACCATAATAACAATAATAATAATGATAATAACCCTAATAATTAGGATAATAACAACAATAATAATAATAACAGTAGTAATAATGATAATATCTACAATAATGATGATATTAACTATAATAATAATGATAATAACATAAATAATAATGATAATAACAATAATAAGAGAGATAATAACATAAATAATAATGATAATAACAGTGATAATAACAATAATAATAACGATAATAAGAGAAATAATAATGATAATAACAATAATAATAATGGTAATAGCAATAGTAATAATGACATTATCGACAATAATAATGAAAATAACAGTATTGATTATGATAATAGCAATACTACTAAAGATAATAACAGTAATAATAATAATGACATTAACGACAATAATAATGAAAATAACACTAACAATAATGATAATAACAATAATAACAATGATAATAACAGAAATAATAATAATAATACCAGAAATAATAATGATAATAACAGTAATGATAATGATAATAACAGAAATAATAATGATAATAACAGTAATGATCATTATAGTAACAGAAATAATAATGGTAATAACAATAATAATAATGATAATAACAGAAATAATAATGATAATAACAATAATAATAGGGGTAATAACAATAATAGTAATGATAATAACAGAAATAATAATGATAATAACAATAATAAGAACGATAATAACAATAATAATAATGGTATTAACAATAATAATAACGATAATACCAGAAATATTAATGATAATAACAATGATAATAATGGTAATAACAATAATAATAGTGATAATAACAGAAATAATTATGATAATACCCATAATAATAACGATAATAACAGAAATAATAATTATAATAACAGTAATGATAATGATAATAGCAATACTAATAAAGATAATAACAGTATAATTTATGATGATAAGAGTAATAATAATAATAGTAACAATAATAAGAATGATAATAACAATAATAATAATGGTAATAACAATGATAATAATGATAATAACAGTAATAATAATAATAATAGTAACAATAATAATAATGACAATAACTGAAATTATAATGATAATACCAATAATATTAATGGTAATAACAATAATAATAATGATAATAACAACAATAATGATGATAATAACAGTAATAATAATAATAATAAGAATAATAAGAATGATAATATCAACAATAATGAAGATAATAACAATAATAATAACGATAATAACAGAAATAATAATGATAATAACAATAATAATAATGGTAATAACAATGATAATAATGATAATAACATAAATAACAATGATAATAACAATAATAATAATAGTGTTAGCAATAACAATAATGACAATAACAGAAATAATAATGAACATAACAATAATAATAATTGTAATAACAATAATAATAATGATAATAAGAATAATAATAACGATAATAGCAGAAATAGTAAAGAGGATAAGAATAATAATTATGGTAATAGCAATAATTATAATGATAATAACAGTAATGATAATGATAATAGCAATACTAATAAAGATGATAACAGTAATAATAATAAAGATAATAACTATAATAAGAATGATAATAACAATAATAATAACGGTAATGACAATAATAATAATAATAATAACAGTAGTAGTAATGATAATAACAACAATAATGAAAATAATAACAGAAATAATAATGATAATAAGTGTAATGATAATGATAATAGCATAAATAATAATGATAATAACAATAATAATAACGATAATAACATAAATAATAATGATGATAACAATAATAATAATAGTGTTAACAATAACAATAATGACAATAACAGAAATAATAATGATAATACCCATAATAATAACGATAATAACAGAAATAATAATTATAATAACAGTAATGATAATGATAATAGCAATACTAATAAAAATAATAACAGTAATAATAATAATGACATTACCGACAATAATAATGATAATAACAGTAATAATAATGATAATAACAACAATAATGATGATAATAACAGAAATAATAATGGTAATAACAATAATAATAATGATAATAACAGAAATAATAATGATAATACCAAATATATTAATGGTAATAACAATAATCATAATGATAATAACAATAGTAATAACGATAATAACAGAAATAATAATGATAATAACAATAATAATAATGGTAATAACAATAACAATAATGATAATAACATAAATAACAAAGAAAATAACAATAAGAATAACGATAATAACATAAATAACAATGAAAATAACAATAAGAATAACAATAATAACAGAAATAATAATGATAATAACAATAATAATAATGAGAATAACAATAACAATATTAGTCTTAACAATAACAATAATAATAATGATAATAACCCTAATAATTATGATAATAACAACAATAATAATAATAACAGTAGTAATAATGATAATATCTACAATAATGATGATATTAACTATAATAATAATGATAATAACAATAATAATAATAATAATAACAGAAATAATAATGATAGTAACAACAATAATGATGATATTAGCTATAATAATAATGATAATAACTATAATAAGAATGATAATAACAATAATAATAATGGTAATGACAATATTAATAATGGTAATATCAATAATAATGATGATAATAGCAGAAATAATAATGATAACAACAATAATGATAATGGTAATAACAGTAATAATAATCATAATAACAGAAATAATTATAATAATAACAATAATAATAACCATAATAACAGAAATAATAATAATGATAATAACCCTAATAATTATGATAATAACAACAATAATAATAATAACAGTAGTAATAATGATAATATCTACAATAATGATGATATTAACTATAATAATAATGATAATAACATAAATAATAATGATAATAACAGTGATAATAACAATAATAATAACGATAATAAGAGAAATAATAATGATAATAACAATAATAATAATGATAATAACAATAATAATAATGATATTAACAATAATAATAATGGTAATAAGAATAATAATAACGATAATAAGAGAAATAATAGTGATAATAACAATAATAATAATGGTAATAGCAATAGTAATAATGACATTATCGACAATAATAATGAAAATAACAGTATTGATTATGATAATAGCAATACTAATAAAAATAATAACAGTAATAATAATAATGACATTAACGACAATAATAATGAAAATAACACTAACAATAATGATAATAACAATAATAACAATGATAATAACAGAAATAATAATGATAATAACAGAAATAATAATGATAATAACAATAATAATAGGGGTAATAACAATAATAGTAATGATAATAACAGAAATAATAATGATAATAACAATAATAAGAACGATAATAACAATAATAATAATGGTGATAACAATAACAATAAGGACATTAACAGAAATAATAATGATAATAACAATAATAATAATGGTAATAACAATAATAATAATCATAATAACAGAAATAATTATAATAATAATAATAATAATAACCATAATAACAGAAATAATAATAATAATAACAATAATAATAATGATAATAACCGTAATAATTATGATAATAACAACAATAATAATAATAATAACAATAATAATAATAATAACAGAAATAATAATGATAATAACAGAAATAATAATGATAGTAACAACAATAATGATGATATTAGCTATAATAATAATGATAATAATTATAATAAGAATGATAATAACAATAATAATAATGGTAATGACAATAATAATAATGGTAATAACAATGATAATAATGATAATAACAGTAATAATAATAATAATAGTAACAATAATAATAATGACAATAACTGAAATTATAATGATAATACCGATAATATTAATGGTAATAACAATAATCATAATGATAATAACAATAGTAATAACGATAATAACAGAAATAATAATGAGAATAACAATACTAATAAAGATAATAAAAGTAATAATAATAATGACATTACCGACAATAATAATGATAATAACAGTAATAATAATGATAATAACAACAATAATGATGATAATAACAGTAATAAGAATGATAATAACAATAATAATAATGGTAATGACAATATTAATAATGATAATCACAGTAGTAATAATGATAATATCTACAATAATGATGATAATAACAATAAGCATAACGATAATAACAGCAATAATAATGATAATAACAATAATAATAATGATAATAACAGAAATAAGAATGATAATAACAGAAATAATAATGATAATAACAATAATAATAATGGTAATAACAATAATAATAATGAAAATAAAAGAAATAATAATGATAATAACAATAATAATAACGATAATAACAGAAATAATAATGATATTAACAATAATAATAATGGAAATACCAATAATAAAAATGACAATAACAGAAATAATAATGAACATAACAATAATAATAATGGTAATAACAGTAATAATAATGATAATAACAATAATAATAATGATAATAACAGTAATGATCATTATAATAACAGAAATAATGATGATAATAACAATAATAATAATGATAATAACAGTAATAATAATAATAGTAACAATAATAAGAATGATAATAACAATAATAATAATGATAATAACAATAATAATAATGATAATAACAGAAATAATAATGATAATAACAGAAATAATAATGATAATAACAATAATAATAATGCTAATAACAATAATAATAATGATAATAACAGAAATAATAATGATAATACCAAATATATTAATGGTAATAACAATAATCATAATGATAATAACATTAGTAATAACGATAATAACAGAAATAATAATGAGAATAACAATACTAACAAAGTTAATAACAGTAATAATAATATTGACATTAACGACAATAATAATGATAATAACAGTAATAATAATGATAATGGCAACAATAATGATGATAATAACAGTAATAAGAATGATAATAACAATAATAATAATGGTAATGACAATAATAATAACGATAATAACAGTAGTAATAATGATAATAACAATAATAATAATGGTAATGACAATAATAATAATGATAATAACAGTAGTAATAATGATAATAACAACAATAATGCTGATATTAACTATAATAATAATGATAATAACAATAATAATAATAATAATAACAGAAATAATAATGATAATGATAATAACAGGAATAATAGTGATAATAACAATAATAATAATGATAATAACAGTAGTAATAATGATAATAACAATAATAATAATGAAAATAAAAGAAATAATGGTAATAATAATAATAAAAATGATAATAACAGAAATAATAATGATAATAACAATAATAATAATGGTGTTAACAATAACAATAATGACAATAACATTAATAATAATGATAATAACAGAAATAATAATGATAATAACAATAATAAAAATGATAATAACAGAAATAATAATGATAATAACAATAATAATAATGGTAATAACAATAATAATAATGATAATAACATAAATAACAATGATAATAACAATAATAATAATGGTAATGACTATAATAATAATGATAATAACAGTAGTAATAATGATAATAACAACAATAATGCTGATATTAACTATAATAATAATGATAATAACAATAATAATAATAATAATAACAGAAATAATAATGATAATGATAATAACAGGAATAATCGTGATAATAACAATAATAATAATGTTAATAACAGTAGTAATAATGATAATAACAACAATAATGATGATATTAACAATAAGAATAACGATGATAACATAAATAATAATGATAATAACAATTATAATAACGATAATAACAGAAATAATAATGATATTAACAATAAGAATAATGGTAATAACAATAATAAAAATGATAATAACAGAAATAATAATGATAATAACAATAATAATAATGGTAATAACAATAATAATAATGATAATAACATAAATAACAATTATAATAACAATAATACTAATGGTAATGACAATAATAATAATGATAATAACAGTAGTAATAATGATAATAACAGTAGTAATAATGATAATATCTACAATAATGATGATATTAACTATAATAATAATGATAATAACAATAACAATAATGATAATAACAATAAGAATAATGGTAATAACAATAATAATAATAATAACAGCAATAATTATAATAATAACAATAATAATAATGTTAATAACCCTAATAATTATGATAATAACAACAATATTAATAATAACAGTAGTAATAATGATAATAACAATAATAATATTCGTAATAGCAATAATAATAATGATAATAACATAAATAATAATGATAATAACAATAATAATAACGATAATAACATAAATAATAATGATAATAACAATAATAATAATGGTAATAACAATGATAATAATGATAATAACAATAGTAATAACGATAATAACAGAAATAATAATGAGAATAACAATACTTATAATGATAATAACAGTAATAAGAATGATAATAACAATAAGAATAATGGTAATAACAATAATAATAATAATAACAGCAATAATTATAATAATAACAATAATAATAATGTTAATAACCCTAATAATTATGATAATAACAACAATAATAATAATAACAGTAGTAATAATGATAATATCTACAATAATAATAATGATAATAACAGAAATAATAATGATAATAACAATAATAATATTCGTAATAACAATAATAATAATGATAATAACATAAATAATAATGATAATAACAATAATAATAACGATAATAACATAAATAATAATGATAATAACAATAATAATAATGGTAATAACAATAATAATAATGATAATAACAGTAATAATAATGATAATAACAACAATAATGATGATAATAACTATAATAATAATGATAATAACACTAATAGTAATGATAATAACAGTAATAACACTGATAATCACAGAAATAATAATAGTAATAAGAATAATAATAATAATAATAACAGAAGTAATAATGATAATAACAATACTAATAATGATAATAACAGAAATAATAATGATAATGATAATAACAACAGTAATGATGATAATAACAGTAATAATAATAATAGTAAGAATAATAAGAATGATAATAACAATAATAATAATGGTAATGACAATAATAATAATGATAATAACAGTAGTAATAATGATAATAACAACAATAATGATGATATTAACAATAATAATATCGATAATAACAGAAATAATAATGATAATAACAATGATAATAATGGTAATAACAATAATAATAATGATAATAACATAAATAACAATGATAATAACAATAAGAATAACGATAATAACATAAATAATAATGATAATAACAATAATAATAATGGTGTTAACAATAACAATTATGACAATAACAATAATAATAATGGTAATAACAATAATAATAATGATAATAACAGAAATAATAATGATATTAACAGAAATAATAATGATAATAACAGAAATAATAATGAAAATAAAAGTAATAATAATGATAATAACAATAATAATAACGATAATAACAGAAATAATAATGATATTAACAATAATAATAATGGTAATAACAATAATAAAAATGATAATAACAGAAATAATGATGATAATAACAATAATAATAATGGTAATAACAATAATAATAATGATAATAACATAAATAACAATGATAATAACAATAATAATAATGGTAATGACAATAATAATAATGATAATAACAGTAGTAATAATAATAATATCTACAATAATGATGATATTAACTAGAATAATAATGATAATAACACTAATAGTAATGATAATAACAATAATAACACTGATAATCACAGAAATAATAATAATAATAACAATAATAATAATAATAATAACAGAAATAATAATGATAATAACAATACTAATAATGATAATAACAGAAATAATAATGATAATGATAATAACAACAATAATGATGATAATAACAGTAATAATAATGATGATGATAATAACAACAATAATGATGATAATAACAGTAATAATAATAATAATAAGAATAATAAGAATGATAATAACAATAATAATAATAATAATAACAGAAATAATAATGATAGTAACAACAATAATGATCATATTGGCTATAATAACAATGATAATAACCATAATAAGAATGATAATAACAATAATAATAATGGTAATGACAATAATAATAATGGTAATATCCATAATAATGATGATAATAACAGAAATAATAATGATAACAACAACAATAATAATGGTAATAACAATAATAATAATGATAATAACAATAATAACAGTGATAATAACAATAATAATAACGATAATAAGAGAAATAATAATGATAATAACAATAATAATAATGGTAATAACAATAATAATAGTGATAATAACAGAAATAATAATGATAATAACAATAATAATAACGATAATAACAGAAAAAATAATGACAATAACAATAATAATAATGGTAATAACAATAATAATAATGATAATAACAGAAATAAGAATGATAATAACAGAAATAATAATGATAATACCGATAATATTAATGGTAATAACAATAATAATAATGTTAATAACAGAAATAATAATGATAATAACAATAATAATAACGATAATAACAGAAATAATAATGATATTAACAATAATAATAATGGAAATACCAATAATAAAAATGACAATAACAGAAATAATAATGAACATAACAATAATAATAATGGTAATAACAGTAATAATAATGATAATAACAATAATAATAATGATAATAACAGTAATGATAATGATAATAACAGAAATAATAACGATAATAACAATAATAAGAATGATAATAACAATAATAATAATTGTAATGACAATAATAATAATGATAATAACAACAATAATGATGATATTAACAATAATAATAACGATAATAACAGAAATAATAATGATAATAACAACAATAATGATGATATTAACAATAATAATAATGATAATAACCCTAATAATTATGATAATAACAACAATAATAATAATAACAGTAGTAATAATGATAATATCTACAATAATGATGATATTAACTATAATAATAATGATAATAACAATAATAACAATGATAATCACAGAAATAATAATAATAATAACAATAATAATAATAATAATAACAGAAATAATAATGATAGTAACAACAATAATGATGATATTAGCTATAATAATAATGATAATAACTATAATAAGAATGATAATAACAATAATAATAATGATAATAACCCTAATAATTATGATAATAACAACAATAATAATAATAACAGTAGTAATAATGATAATATCTACAATAATGATGATATTAACTATAATAATAATGATAATAACATAAATAATAATGATAATAACAATAATAAGAGAGATAATAACATAAATAATAATGATAAGAACAGTGATAATAACAATAATAATAACGATAATAAGAGAAATAATAATGATAATAACAATAATAATAATGGTAATAACAATAATAATAATGATATTAACAATAATAATAATGGTAATAAGAATAATAATAACGATAATAAGAGAAATAATAATGATAATAACAATAATAATAATGGTAATAACAATAATAATAATTGTAATGACAATAATAATAATGATAATAACAACAATAATGATGATATTAACAATAATAATAACGATAATAACAATAATAAGAATGATAATAACAATAATAATAATTGTAATGACAATAATAATAATGATAATAACAACAATAATGATGATATTAACAATAATAATAACGATAATAACAGAAATAATAATGATAATAACAATAATAATAATGGTAATAACAATAATAATAATGATAATAACATAAATAACAAAGAAAATAACAATAAGAATAACAATAATAACAGAAATAATAATGATAATAACAATAATAATAATGATAATAACATAAATAACAATGATAATAACAACAAGAATAACGATAATAATATAAATAATAATGAGAATAACAATAACAATAATAGTCTTAACAATAACAATAATAATAATGATAATAACCCTAATAATTATGATAATAACAACAATAATAATAATAACAGTAGTAATAATGATAATATCTACAATAATGATGATATTAACTATAATAATAATGATAATAACACTAATAATAATGATAATAACACTAATAATAATGATAATATCAATAATAACAATGATAATCACAGAAATAATAATAATAATAACAATAATAATAATAATAATAACAGAAATAATAATGATAGTAACAACAATAATGATGAAATTAGCTATAACAATAATGATAATAACTATAATAATAATGATAATAACAATAATAACAATGATAATAACAGAAATAATAATAATAATACCAGAAATAATAATGATAATAACAGTAATGATCATTATAAGAACAGAAATAATGATGATAATAACAATAATAGTAATGGTCATAAAAATAGTAATAATGACATTATCGACAATAATAATGATAATAACAGTAATGATAATGATAATAGCAATACTAATAAAGATAATAACAGTAATACTTATGATGATAAGAGTAATAATAATAATAGTAACAATAATAAGAATGATAATAACGATAATAATAATGGTAATAACAATGATAATAATGATAATTACAGTAATAATAATAATAATAGTAACAATAATAATAATGATAATAACTGAAATTATAATGATAATACCGATAATATTAATGGTAATAACAATAATAATAACGATAATAGCAGAAATAATAATGATAATAACAATAATAATAATGGTAATAACAATAATAATAATGATAATAACAGAAATAATAATGGTAATAACAATAATAATAATGATAATAACAGAAATAATAATGATAATACCAAATATATTAATGGTAATAACAATAATCATAATGATAATAACAATAGTAATAACGATAATAACAGAAAGAATAATGAGAATAACAATACTAATAAAGATAATAAAAGTAATAATAATAATGACATTAACGACAATAATAATGATAATAACAGTAATAAGAATGATAATAACAATAATAATAATGGTAATGACAATAATAATAATGATAATCACAGTAGTAATAATGATAATATCTACAATAATATTGATAATAACAATAAGCATAACGATAATAACAGCAATAATAATGATAATAACAATAATAATAATGGTGCTAACAATAACAATAATGACATTAACAATAATAATAATGGTAATAACAATAATAATAATGAAAATAAAAGAAATAATAATGATAATAACAATAATAATAACGATAATAACAGAAATAATAATGATATTAACAATAATAATAATGGAAATACCAATAATAAAAATGACAATGACAGAAATAATAATGAACATAACAATAATAATAATGGTAATAACAGTAATAATAATGATAATAACAATAATAATAATGATAATAACAGTAATGATAATGATAATAACAGAAATAATAACGATAATAACAATAATAAGAATGATAATAACAATAATAATAATTGTAATGACAATAATAATAATGATAATAACAACAATAATGATGATATTAACAAGATTAATAACGATAATAACAGAAATAATAATGATAATAACAATAATAATAATGGTAATGACAATATTAATAATGGTAATATCCATAATAATGATGATAATAGCAGAAATAATAATGATAATAACAATAATAATAATGGTAATAACAGTAATAATAATCATAATAACAGAAATAATTATAATAAGAACAATAACAATAACCATAATAACAGAAATAATAATGATAATAACAATAATAATAATGATAATAACCCTAATAATTATGATAATAACAATAATAATAATGGTAATAAGAATAATAATAACGATAATAAGAGAAATAATAATGATAATAACAATAATAATAATGGTAATAGCAATAGTAATAATGACATTATCGACAATAATAATGAAAATAACAGTATTGATAATGATAATAGCAATACTAATAAAGATAATAACAGTAATAATAATAATGACATTAACGACAATAATAATGAAAATAACACTAACAATAATGATAATAACAATAATAACAATGATAATAACAGAAATACTAATAATAATACCAGAAATAATAATGATAATAACAGTAATGATAATGATAATAACAGAAATAATAATGATAATAACAATAATAAGAACGATAATAACAATAATAATAATGGTAATAACAATAACAATAAGGACATTAACAGAAATAATAATGATAATAACAATAATAATAATGGTAATAACAATAATAATAATCATAATAACAGAAATAATTATAATAATAATAATAATAACCATAATAACAGAAATAATAATAATAATAACAATAATAATAATGATAATAACCCTAATAATTATGATAATAACAACAATAATAATAATAATAACAATAATAATAATAATAATAACAGAAATAATAATGATAATAACAGAAATAATAATGATAGTAACAACAATAATGATGATATTAGCTATAATAATAATGATAATAACTATAATAAGAATGATAATAACAATAATAATAATGGTAATGACAATAATAATAATGGTAATAACAATGATAATAATGATAATAACAGTAATAATAATAATAATAGTAACAATAATAATAATGACAATAACTGAAATTATAATGATAATACCAATAATATTAATGGTAATAACAATAATAATAATGGTAATATCCATAATAATGATGATAATAACAGAAATAATAATTATAATAACAATAATAATAATGGTAATAACAACAATAATAATGCTAATAACATAAATAATAATGATAATAACAATAATAATAACGATAATAACATAAATAATAATGATAATAACAATAATAATAATGATAATAACAATAATAATAATGATAATAACATAAATAACAATGATAATAACAATAAGAATAACGATAATAACATAAATAATATTGATAATAACAATAATAATAATAGTCTTAACAATAACAATAATCACAATAACAGAAATAATAATGATAATTAAAATAATAATAATGATAATAACAGAAATATAATGATAACAACAATAATAATAACGATAATAACAATAATAATAATGGTAATAACAATAATAATAGTGATAATAACAGAAATAATTATGATAGTACCCATAATAATAACGATAATAACAGAAATAATAATTATAATAACAGTAATGATAATGATAATAGAAATACTAATAAAGATAATAACAGTAATAATAATGATAATAACAATAATAACAATGATAATAACAGAAATAATAATAATAATACCAGAAATAATAATGATAATAACAGTAATGATCATTATAATAACGGAAATAATCATGATAATAACAATAATAGTAATGGTAATAACAATAGTAATAATGACATTATCGACAATAATAATGATAATAACAGTAATGATAATGATAATAGCAATACTAACAAAGATAATAACAGTAATATTTATGATGATAAGAGTAATAATAATAATAGTAACAATAATAAGAATGATAATAACAATAATAATAATGGTAATAACAATGATAATAATGATAATAACAGTAATAATAATAATAATAGTAACAATAATAATAATGACAATAACTGAAATTATAATGATAATACCGATAATATTAATGGTAATAACAATAATAATAATGATAATGACAGAAATAGTAATGATAATAACAATAATAATAACGATAATAACAGAAATAATAATGATAATAACAATAATAATAATGGTAATATCAATAATAATAATGATAATAACAGAAATAATAATGATAATACCAAATATATTAATGGTAATAACAATAATCATAATGATAATAACAATAGTAATAACGATAATAACAGAAATAATAATGAGAATAACAATACTAATAAAGATAATAAAAGTAATAATAATAATGACATTACCGACAATAATAATGATAATAACAATAATAATAATGGTAATGACAATATTAATAATGATAATCACAGTAGTAATAATGATAATATCTACAATAATGATGATAATAACAATAAGCATAACGATAATAACAGCAATAATAATGATAATAACAATAATAATAATGGTGCTAACAATAACAATAATGACAATAACAATAATAATAATGATAATAACAGAAATAAGAATGATAATAACAGAAATAATAATGATAATAACAATAATAATAATGGTAATAACAATAATAATAATGAAAATAAAAGAAATAATAATGATAATAACAATAATAATAACGATAATAACAGAAATAATAATGATATTAACAATAATAATAATGGAAACACCAATAATAAAAATGACAATAACAGAAATAATAATGAACATAACAATAATAATAATGGTAATAACAGTAATAAGAATGATAATAACAATAATAATAATTGTAATGACAATAATAATAATGATAATAACAACAATAATGATGATATTAACAATAATAATAACGATAATAACAGAAATAATAATGATAATAACAACAATAATGATGATATTAACAATAATAATAATGATAATAACCCTAATAATTATGATAATAACAACAATAATAATAATAACAGTAGTAATAATGATAATATCTACAATAATGATGATATTAACTATAATAATAATGATAATAACACTCATAATAATGATAATAACAATAATAACAATGATAATCACAGAAATAATAATAATAATAACAATAATAATAATAATAATAACAGAAATAATAATGATAGTAACAACAATAATGATGATATTAGCTATAATAATAATGATAATAACTATAATAAGAATGATAATAACAATAATAATAATGGTAATGACAATATCAATAATGGTAATATCCATAATAATGATGATAATAGCAGAAATAATAATGATAATAACAATAATAATAATGGTAATAACAGTAATAATAATCATAATAACAGAAATTATTATAATAATAACAATAATAATAACCATAATAACAGAAATAATAATGATAATAACAATAATAATAATGATAATAACCCTAATAATTATGATAATAACAACAATAATAATAATAACAGTAGTAATAATGATAATATCTCCAATAATGATGATATTAACTATAATAATAATGATAATAACATAAATAATAATGATAATAACAATAATAATAATGGTAATAAGAATAATAATAACGATAATAAGAGAAATAATAATGATAATAACAATAATAATAATGGTAATAGCAATAGTAATAATGACATTATCGACAATAATAATGAAAATAACAGTATTGATTATGATAATAGCAATACTAATAAAGATAATAACAGTAATAATAATAATGACATTAACGACAATAATAATGAAAATAACACTAACAATAATGATAATAACAATAATAACAATGATAATAACAGAAATAATAATAATAATACCAGAAATAATTATGATAATAACAGTAATGATAATGATAATAACAGAAATAATAATGATAATAACAGTAATGATCATTATAGTAACAGAAATAATAATGGTAATAACAATAATAATAATGATAATAACAGAAATAATAATGATAATAACAATAATAAGAACGATAATAACAATAATAATAATGGTATTAACAATAATAATAACGATAATACCAGAAATATTAATGATAATAACAATGATAATAATGGTAATAACAATAATAATAGTGATAATAACAGAAATAATTATGATAATACCCATAATAATAACGATAATAACAGAAATAATAATTATAATAACAGTAATGATAATGATAATAGCAATACTAATAAAGATAATAACAGTATAATTTATGATGATAAGAGTAATAATAATAATAGTAACAATAATAAGAATGATAATAACAATAATAATAATGGTAATAACAATGATAATAATGATAATAACATAAATAACAATGATAATAACAATAATAATAATAGTGTTAGCAATAACAATAATGACAATAACAGAAATAATAATGAACATAACAATAATAATAATTGTAATAAGAATAATAATAACGATAATAGCAGAAATAGTAAAGAGGATAAGAATAATAATTATGGTAATAGCAATAATTATAATGATAATAACAGTAATGATAATGATAATAGCAATACTAATAAAGATGATAACAGTAATAATAATAAAGATAATAACTATAATAAGAATGATAATAACAATAATAATAACGGTAATGACAATAATAATAATAATAATAACAGTAGTAGTAATGATAATAACAACAATAATGAAAATAATAACAGAAATAATAATGATAATAAGTGTAATGATAATGATAATAGCATAAATAATAATGATAATAACAATAATAATAACGATAATAACATAAATAATAATGATGATAACAATAATAATAATAGTGTTAACAATAACAATAATGACAATAACAGAAATAATAATGATAATACCCATAATAATAACGATAATAACAGAAATAATAATTATAATAACAGTAATGATAATGATAATAGCAATACTAATAAAGATAATAACAGTAATATTTATGATGATAAGAATAATAATAATAATAGTAACAATAATAAGAATGATAATACCAGAAATAATAGTGATAATACCAATACTAATAATGATAATAACAGAAATAAAAGTGATAATAACAGTAGTAATAATGATAATAACAACAATAATGATGATAATAACAGAAATAATAATGGTAATAACAATAATAATAATGATAATAACAGAAATAATAATGATAATACCAAATATATTAATGGTAATAACAATAATCATAATGATAATAACAATAGTAATAACGATAATAACAGAAATAATAATGATAATAACAATAATAATAATGGTAATAACAATAATAATAATGATAATAACATAAATAACAAAGAAAATAACAATAAGAATAACGATAATAACATAAATAACAATGAAAATAACAATAAGAATAACAATAATAACAGAAATAATAATGATAATAACAATAATAATAATGAGAATAACAATAACAATATTAGTCTTAACAATAACAATAATAATAATGATAATAACCCTAATAATTATGATAATAACAACAATAATAATAATAACAGTAGTAATAATGATAATATCTACAATAATGATGATATTAACTATAATAATAATGATAATAACAATAATAATAATAATAATAACAGAAATAATAATGATAGTAACAACAATAATGATGATATTAGCTATAATAATAATGATAATAACTATAATAAGAATGATAATAACAATAATAATAATGGTAATGACAATATTAATAATGGTAATATCAATAATAATGATGATAATAGCAGAAATAATAATGATAACAACAATAATGATAATGGTAATAACAGTAATAATAATCATAATAACAGAAATAATTATAATAATAACAATAATAATAACCATAATAACAGAAATAATAATAATGATAATAACCCTAATAATTATGATAATAACAACAATAATAATAATAACAGTAGTAATAATGATAATATCTACAATAATGATGATATTAACTATAATAATAATGATAATAACATAAATAATAATGATAATAACAGTGATAATAACAATAATAATAACGATAATAAGAGAAATAATAATGATAATAACAATAATAATAATGATAATAACAATAATAATAATGATATTAACAATAATAATAATGGTAATAAGAATAATAATAACGATAATAAGAGAAATAATAGTGATAATAACAATAATAATAATGGTAATAGCAATAGTAATAATGACATTATCGACAATAATAATGAAAATAACAGTATTGATTATGATAATAGCAATACTAATAAAAATAATAACAGTAATAATAATAATGACATTAACGACAATAATAATGAAAATAACACTAACAATAATGATAATAACAATAATAACAATGATAATAACAGAAATAATAATAATAATACCAGAAATAATAATGATAATAACAGTAATGATAATGATAATAACAGAAATAATAATGATAATAACAGTAATGATCATTATAGTAACAGAAATAATAATGGTAATAACAATAATAATAATGATAATAACAGAAATAATAATGATAATAACAATAATAATAGGGGTAATAACAATAATAGTAATGATAATAACAGAAATAATAATGATAATAACAATAATAAGAACGATAATAACAATAATAATAATGGTGATAACAATAACAATAAGGACATTAACAGAAATAATAATGATAATAACAATAATAATAATGGTAATAACAATAATAATAATCATAATAACAGAAATAATTATAATAATAATAATAATAATAACCATAATAACAGAAATAATAATAATAATAACAATAATAATAATGATAATAACCGTAATAATTATGATAATAACAACAATAATAATAATAATAACAATAATAATAATAATAACAGAAATAATAATGATAATAACAGAAATAATAATGATAGTAACAACAATAATGATGATATTAGCTATAATAATAATGATAATAATTATAATAAGAATGATAATAACAATAATAATAATGGTAATGACAATAATAATAATGGTAATAACAATGATAATAATGATAATAACAGTAATAATAATAATAATAGTAACAATAATAATAATGACAATAACTGAAATTATAATGATAATACCGATAATATTAATGGTAATAACAATAATCATAATGATAATAACAATAGTAATAACGATAATAACAGAAATAATAATGAGAATAACAATACTAATAAAGATAATAAAAGTAATAATAATAATGACATTACCGACAATAATAATGATAATAACAGTAATAATAATGATAATAACAACAATAATGATGATAATAACAGTAATAAGAATGATAATAACAATAATAATAATGGTAATGACAATATTAATAATGATAATCACAGTAGTAATAATGATAATATCTACAATAATGATGATAATAACAATAAGCATAACGATAATAACAGCAATAATAATGATAATAACAATAATAATAATGATAATAACAGAAATAAGAATGATAATAACAGAAATAATAATGATAATAACAATAATAATAATGGTAATAACAATAATAATAATGAAAATAAAAGAAATAATAATGATAATAACAATAATAATAACGATAATAACAGAAATAATAATGATATTAACAATAATAATAATGGAAATACCAATAATAAAAATGACAATAACAGAAATAATAATGAACATAACAATAATAATAATGGTAATAACAGTAATAATAATGATAATAACAATAATAATAATGATAATAACAGTAATGATAATGATAATAACGGAAATAATAACGATAAAAACAATAATAAGAATGATAATAACAATAATAATAATTGTAATGACAATAATAATAATGATAATAACAACAATAATGATGATATTAGCAATAATAATAACGATAATAACAGAAATAATAATGATAATAACAATGATAATAATGGTAATAACAATAATAATAATGGTGTTAACAATAACAATAATGACAATAACAATAATAATAATGGTAATAACAATAATAATAATGATAATAACAGAAATAATAATGATAATAACAATAATAATAATGGTAATAACAGAAATAATAATGATAATAACAGAAATAATAATGATAATAACAGTAATGATAATAATGACATTAACGACAATAATAATGATAATAACAGTAATAATAATGATAATAACAACAATAATGATGATAATAACAGTAATAAGAATGATAATAACAATAATAATAATGGTAATGACAATAATAATAATGGTAATAACAGAAATAATAATGATAATAACAATGATAATAATGGTAATAACAATAATAATAATGATAATAGCATAAACAACAATGATAATAACAATAAGAATAACGACAATAAGATAAATAATAATGATAATAACAATAATAATAATGGTGTTAACAATAACAATAATGACAATAACATTAATAATAATGATAATAACAGAAATAATAATGATAATAACAATAATAAAAATGATAATAACAGAAATAATAATGATAATAACAATAATAATAATGGTAATAACAATAATAATAATGATAATAACATAAATAACAATGATAATAACAATAATAATAATGGTAATGACTATAATAATAATGATAATAACAGTAGTAATAATGATAATAACAACAATAATGCTGATATTAACTATAATAATAATGATAATAACAATAATAATAATAATAATAACAGAAATAATAATGATAATGATAATAACAGGAATAATCGTGATAATAACAATAATAATAATGTTAATAACAGTAGTAATAATGATAATAACAACAATAATGATGATATTAACAATAAGAATAACGATGATAACATAAATAATAATGATAATAACAATTATAATAACGATAATAACAGAAATAATAATGATATTAACAATAAGAATAATGGTAATAACAATAATAAAAATGATAATAACAGAAATAATAATGATAATAACAATAATAATAATGGTAATAACAATAATAGTAATGATAATAACATAAATAACAATTATAATAACAATAATAATAATGGTAATGACAATAATAATAATGATAATAACAGTAGTAATAATGATAATAACAGTAGTAATAATGATAATATCTACAATAATGATGATATTAACTATAATAATAATGATAATAACAATAACAATAATGATAATAACAATAAGAATAATGGTAATAACAATAATAATAATAATAACAGCAATAATTATAATAATAACAATAATAATAATGTTAATAACCCTAATAATTATGATAATAACAACAATATTAATAATAACAGTAGTAATAATGATAATAACAATAATAATATTCGTAATAGCAATAATAATAATGATAATAACATAAATAATAATGATAATAACAATAATAATAACGATAATAACATAAATAATAATGATAATAACAATAATAATAATGGTAATAACAATGATAATAATGATAATAACAATAGTAATAACGATAATAACAGAAATAATAATGAGAATAACAATACTTATAATGATAATAACAGTAATAAGAATGATAATAACAATAAGAATAATGGTAATAACAATAATAATAATAATAACAGCAATAATTATAATAATAACAATAATAATAATGTTAATAACCCTAATAATTATGATAATAACAACAATAATAATAATAACAGTAGTAATAATGATAATATCTACAATAATAATAATGATAATAACAGAAATAATAATGATAATAACAATAATAATATTCGTAATAACAATAATAATAATGATAATAACATAAATAATAATGATAATAACAATAATAATAACGATAATAACATAAATAATAATGATAATAACAATAATAATAATGGTAATAACAATAATAATAATGATAATAACAGTAATAATAATGATAATAACAACAATAATGATGATAATAACTATAATAATAATGATAATAACACTAATAGTAATGATAATAACAGTAATAACACTGATAATCACAGAAATAATAATAGTAATAAGAATAATAATAATAATAATAACAGAAGTAATAATGATAATAACAATACTAATAATGATAATAACAGAAATAATAATGATAATGATAATAACAACAGTAATGATGATAATAACAGTAATAATAATAATAATAAGAATAATAAGAATGATAATAACAATAATAATAATGGTAATGACAATAATAATAATGATAATAACAGTAGTAATAATGATAATAACAACAATAATGATGATATTAACAATAATAATATCGATAATAACAGAAATAATAATGATAATAACAATGATAATAATGGTAATAACAATAATAATAATGATAATAACATAAATAACAATGATAATAACAATAAGAATAACGATAATAACATAAATAATAATGATAATAACAATAATAATAATGGTGTTAACAATAACAATTATGACAATAACAATAATAATAATGGTAATAACAATAATAATAATGATAATAACAGAAATAATAATGATATTAACAGAAATAATAATGATAATAACAGAAATAATAATGAAAATAAAAGTAATAATAATGATAATAACAATAATAATAACGATAATAACAGAAATAATAATGATATTAACAATAATAATAATGGTAATAACAATAATAAAAATGATAATAACAGAAATAATGATGATAATAACAATAATAATAATGGTAATAACAATAATAATAATGATAATAACATAAATAACAATGATAATAACAATAATAATAATGGTAATGACAATAATAATAATGATAATAACAGTAGTAATAATAATAATATCTACAATAATGATGATATTAACTAGAATAATAATGATAATAACACTAATAGTAATGATAATAACAATAATAACACTGATAATCACAGAAATAATAATAATAATAACAATAATAATAATAATAATAACAGAAATAATAATGATAATAACAATACTAATAATGATAATAACAGAAATAATAATGATAATGATAATAACAACAATAATGATGATAATAACAGTAATAATAATGATGATGATAATAACAACAATAATGATGATAATAACAGTAATAATAATAATAATAAGAATAATAAGAATGATAATAACAATAATAATAATGGTAATGACAATAATAATAATGATAATAACAGTAGTAATAATGATAATAACAACAATGATGATGATATTAACAATAATTATAACGATAATAACAGAAATAATAATAATAATAACAATGATAATAATGGTAATAACAATAATAATAATGATAATAACAATAATAATATGGTGTTAACAATAACAATAATAACAATAACAATAATAATATGGTGTTAACAATAACAATAATGACAATAACAATAATAACAATGGTAATAACAATAATGATAATGATAATAACAGAAATAATAATGATAATAACAATAATAATAATGGTAATAACAAGAATAAAAATGATAATAACAGAAATAATAATGATAATAACAATAATAATAATGGTGTTAACAATAACAATTATGACAATAACAATAATAATAATGGTAATAACAATAATAATAATGATAATAACAGAAATAATAATGATATTAACAGAAATAATAATGATAATAACAGAAATAATAATGAAAATAAAAGTAATAATAATGATAATAACAATAATAATAACGATAATAACAGAAATAATAATGATATTAACAATAATAATAATGGTAATAACAATAATAAAAATGATAATAACAGAAATAATAATGATAATAACAATAATAATAATGGTAATAACAATAATAATAATGATAATAACATAAATAACAATGATAATAACAATAATAATAATGGTAATGACAATAATAATAATGATAATAACAGTAGTAATAATAATAATATCTACAATAATGATGATATTAACTAGAATAATAATGATAATAACACTAATAGTAATGATAATAACAATAATAACACTGATAATCACAAAAATAAAAATAATAATAACAATAATAATAATAATAATAACAGAAATAATAATGATAATAACAATACTAATAATGATAATAACAATACTAATAATGATAATAACAGAAATAATAATGATAATAACAGAAATAATAATGATAATGATAATAACAACAATAATGATGATAATAACAATAATAATAATGGTAATGACAATAATAATAATGATAATAACAGTAGTAATAATGATAATAACAACAATGATGATGATATTAACAATAATTATAACGATAATAACAGAAATAATAATAATAATAACAATGATAATAATGGTAATAACAATAATAATAATGATAATAACAATAATAATATGGTGTTAACAATAACAATAATGACAATAACAATAATAACAATGGTAATAACAATAATAATAATGATAATAACAGAAATAATAATGATAATAACAATAATAATAATGGTAATAACAAGAATAAAAATGATAATAACAGAAATAATAATGATAATAACAATAATAATAATGGTAATAACAATAATAATAATGATAATAACAGAAATAATAATGATAATAACAATGATAATAATGGTAATAACAATAATAATAATGATAATAACATAAATAA
This sequence comes from Coelioxys conoideus, assembly GCA_947623535.1. Classification (NCBI taxonomy): domain Eukaryota; kingdom Metazoa; phylum Arthropoda; class Insecta; order Hymenoptera; family Megachilidae; genus Coelioxys; species Coelioxys conoideus. Next base: position 3,061,969 of record CANQJN010000026.1, read on the forward strand.
CAATGATAATAACAATAAGAATAACGACAATAACATAAATAATAATGATAATAACAATAATAATAATGGTGTTAACAATAACAATAATGACAATAACATTAATAATAATGATAATAACAGAAATAATAATGGTAATAACAAGAATAAAAATGATAATAACAGAAATAATAATGATAAGAACAATAATAATAATGGTAATAACAATAATAATAATCATAATAACAGAAATAATAATGATAATAACAATGATAATAATGGTAATAACAATAATAATAATGATAATAACATAAATAACAAAGATAATAACAATAAGAATAACGACAATAACATAAATAATAATGATAATAACAATAATAATAATGGTAATAACAATAATAATAATGATAATAACATAAATAACAATGATAATAACAATAATAATAATGGTAATGACAATAATAATGATGATAATAACAGTAGTAATAATGATAATATCTACAATAATGATGATATTAACTATAATAATAATGATAATAACACTAATAGTAATGATAAGAACAATAATAACACGGATCATCACAGAAATAATAATAATAATAACAATAATAATAATAATAATAACAGAAATAATAATGATAATAACAATACTAATAATGATAATAACAAAAATAATAATGATAATGATAATAACAACAATAATGATGATATTAACAATAAGAATAACGATAATAACATAAATAATAATGATAATAACAATAATAATAATGGTGTTAACAATAACAATAATAATAATGATAATAACACTATTAGTAATGATAATAACAATAATAACACTGATAATCACAGAAATAATAATAAGAATAACAATAATAATAATAATAACAGAAATAATAATGATAATAACAATACTAATAATGATAATAACAGAAATAATAATGATAATGATAATAACAACAATAATGATGATATTAACAATAATAATAACGATAATAACAGAAATAATAATGATAATAACAATAATAATAATGGTAATAACCATAATAATAATGATAATAACATAAATAACAATTATAATAACAATAATAATAATGGTAATGACAATAATAATAATGATAATAACAGTAGTAATAATGATAATATCTACAATAATGATGATATTAACTATAATAATAATGATAATAACACTATTAGTAATGATAATAACAATAATAACACTGATAATCACAGAAATAATAATAATAATAACAATAATAATAATAATAATAACAGAAATAATAATGATAATAACAATACTAATAATGATAATAACAATAATAATAATGGTAATACCAATAGTAATAATGACATTATCGACAATAATATTGATAATAACAGTAATGATAATGATAATAGCAATACTAATAAAGATAATAACAGTAATATTTATGATGATAACAGTAATAATAATAATAGTAACAATAATAAGAATGATAATAACAATAATAATAATGGTAATAACAATGATAATAATGATAATAACAATAGTAATAACGATAATAACAGAAATAATAATGAGAATAACAATACTTATAATGATAATAACAGTAATAAGAATGATAATAACAATAAGAATAATGGTAATAACAATAATAATAATAATAACAGCAATAATTATAATAATAACAATAATAATAATGTTAATAACCCTAATAAATATGATAATAACAACAATAATAATAATAACAGTAGTAATAATGATAATATCTACAATAATAATAATGATAATAACAGAAATAATAATGATAATAACAATAATAATATTCGTAATAACAATAATAATAATGATAATAACATAAATAATAATGATAATAACAATAATAATAACGATAATAACATAAATAATAATGATAATAACAATAATAATAATGGTAATAACAATAATAATAATGATAATAACAGTAATAATAATAATGACATTAACGACAATAATAATGATAATAACAGAAATAATAATGATAATAACAACAATAATGATGATAATAACTATAATAATAATGATAATAACACTAATAGTAATGATAATAACAGTAATAACACTGATAATCACAGAAATAATAATAGTAATAAGAATAATAATAATAATAATAACAGAAGTAATAATGATAATAACAATACTAATAATGATAATAACAGAAATAATAATGATAATGATAATAACAACAGTAATGATGATAATAACAGTAATAATAATAATAATAAGAATAATAAGAATGATAATAACAATAATAATAATGGTAATGACAATAATAATAATGATAATAACAGTAGTAATAATGATAATAACAACAATAATGATGATATTAACAATAATAATAACGATAATAACAGAAATAATAATGATAATAACAATGATAATAATGGTAATAACAATAATAATAATGATAATAACATAAATAACAATGATAATAACAATAAGAATAACGATAATAACATAAATAATAATGATAATAACAATAATAATAATGGTGTTAACAATAACAATTATGACAATAACAATAATAATAATGGTAATAACAATAATAATAATGATAATAACAGAAATAATAATGATATTAACAGAAATAATAATGATAATAACAGAAATAATAATGAAAATAAAAGTAATAATAATGATAATAACAATAATAATAACGATAATAACAGAAATAATAATGATATTAACAATAATAATAATGGTAATAACAATAATAAAAATGATAATAACAGAAATAATGATGATAATAACAATAAGAATAACGACAATAACATAAATAATAATGATAATAACAATAATAATAATGGTAATAACAATAATAATAATGATAATAACATAAATAACAATGATAATAACAATAATAATAATGGTAATGACAATAATAATGATGATAATAACAGTAGTAATAATGATAATATCTACAATAATGATGATATTAACTAGAATAATAATGATAATAACAGTAATAGCAATGATAATAACAATAATAACACTGATAATCACAGAAATAATAATAATAATAACAATAATAATAATAATAATAACAGAAATAATAATGATAATAACAATACTAATAATGGTAATGACAATAATAATAATGATAATAACAGTAGTAATAATGATAATAACAACAATGATGATGATATTAACAATAATTATAACGATAATAACAGAAATAATAATAATAATAACAACAATAATGATGATATTAACAATAATAATAATGATAATAACCCTAATAATTATGATAATAACAACAATAATAATAATAACAGTAGTAATAATGATAATATCTACAATAATGATGATATTAACTATAATAATAATGATAATAACACTCATAATAATGATAATAACAATAATAACAATGATAATCACAGAAATAATAATAATAATAACAATAATAATAATAATAATAACAGAAATAATAATGATAGTAACAACAATAATGATGATATTAGCTATAATAATAATGATAATAACTATAATAAGAATGATAATAACAATAATAATAATGGTAATGACAATATCAATAATGGTAATATCCATAATAATGATGATAATAGCAGAAATAATAATGATAATAACAATAATAATAATGGTAATAACAGTAATAATAATCATAATAACAGAAATAATTATAATAATAACAATAATAATAACCATAATAACAGAAATAATAATGATAATAACAATAATAATAATGATAATAACCCTAATAATTATGATAATAACAACAATAATAATAATAACAGTAGTAATAATGATAATATCTACAATAATAATAATGATAATAACAGAAATAATAATGATAATAACAATAATAATATTCGTAATAACAATAATAATAATGATAATAACATAAATAATAATGATAATAACAATAATAATAACGATAATAACATAAATAATAATGATAATAACAATAATAATAATGGTAATAACAATAATAATAATGATAATAACAGTAATAATAATGATAATAACAACAATAATGATGATAATAACTATAATAATAATGATAATAACACTAATAGTAATGATAATAACAGTAATAACACTGATAATCACAGAAATAATAATAGTAATAAGAATAATAATAATAATAATAACAGAAGTAATAATGATAATAACAATACTAATAATGATAATAACAGAAATAATAATGATAATGATAATAACAACAGTAATGATGATAATAACAGTAATAATAATAATAATAAGAATAATAAGAATGATAATAACAATAATAATAATGGTAATGACAATAATAATAATGATAATAACAGTAGTAATAATGATAATAACAACAATAATGATGATATTAACAATAATAATATCGATAATAACAGAAATAATAATGATAATAACAATGATAATAATGGTAATAACAATAATAATAATGATAATAACATAAATAACAATGATAATAACAATAAGAATAACGATAATAACATAAATAATAATGATAATAACAATAATAATAATGGTGTTAACAATAACAATTATGACAATAACAATAATAATAATGGTAATAACAATAATAATAATGATAATAACAGAAATAATAATGATATTAACAGAAATAATAATGATAATAACAGAAATAATAATGAAAATAAAAGTAATAATAATGATAATAACAATAATAATAACGATAATAACAGAAATAATAATGATATTAACAATAATAATAATGGTAATAACAATAATAAAAATGATAATAACAGAAATAATGATGATAATAACAATAATAATAATGGTAATAACAATAATAATAATGATAATAACATAAATAACAATGATAATAACAATAATAATAATGGTAATGACAATAATAATAATGATAATAACAGTAGTAATAATAATAATATCTACAATAATGATGATATTAACTAGAATAATAATGATAATAACACTAATAGTAATGATAATAACAATAATAACACTGATAATCACAGAAATAATAATAATAATAACAATAATAATAATAATAATAACAGAAATAATAATGATAATAACAATACTAATAATGATAATAACAGAAATAATAATGATAATGATAATAACAACAATAATGATGATAATAACAGTAATAATAATGATGATGATAATAACAACAATAATGATGATAATAACAGTAATAATAATAATAATAAGAATAATAAGAATGATAATAACAATAATAATAATGGTAATGACAATAATAATAATGATAATAACAGTAGTAATAATGATAATAACAACAATGATGATGATATTAACAATAATTATAACGATAATAACAGAAATAATAATAATAATAACAATGATAATAATGGTAATAACAATAATAATAATGATAATAACAATAATAATATGGTGTTAACAATAACAATAATAACAATAACAATAATAATATGGTGTTAACAATAACAATAATGACAATAACAATAATAACAATGGTAATAACAATAATGATAATGATAATAACAGAAATAATAATGATAATAACAATAATAATAATGGTAATAACAAGAATAAAAATGATAATAACAGAAATAATAATGATAATAACAATAATAATAATGGTGTTAACAATAACAATTATGACAATAACAATAATAATAATGGTAATAACAATAATAATAATGATAATAACAGAAATAATAATGATATTAACAGAAATAATAATGATAATAACAGAAATAATAATGAAAATAAAAGTAATAATAATGATAATAACAATAATAATAACGATAATAACAGAAATAATAATGATATTAACAATAATAATAATGGTAATAACAATAATAAAAATGATAATAACAGAAATAATAATGATAATAACAATAATAATAATGGTAATAACAATAATAATAATGATAATAACATAAATAACAATGATAATAACAATAATAATAATGGTAATGACAATAATAATAATGATAATAACAGTAGTAATAATAATAATATCTACAATAATGATGATATTAACTAGAATAATAATGATAATAACACTAATAGTAATGATAATAACAATAATAACACTGATAATCACAAAAATAAAAATAATAATAACAATAATAATAATAATAATAACAGAAATAATAATGATAATAACAATACTAATAATGATAATAACAATACTAATAATGATAATAACAGAAATAATAATGATAATAACAGAAATAATAATGATAATGATAATAACAACAATAATGATGATAATAACAATAATAATAATGGTAATGACAATAATAATAATGATAATAACAGTAGTAATAATGATAATAACAACAATGATGATGATATTAACAATAATTATAACGATAATAACAGAAATAATAATAATAATAACAATGATAATAATGGTAATAACAATAATAATAATGATAATAACAATAATAATATGGTGTTAACAATAACAATAATGACAATAACAATAATAACAATGGTAATAACAATAATAATAATGATAATAACAGAAATAATAATGATAATAACAATAATAATAATGGTAATAACAAGAATAAAAATGATAATAACAGAAATAATAATGATAATAACAATAATAATAATGGTAATAACAATAATAATAATGATAATAACAGAAATAATAATGATAATAACAATGATAATAATGGTAATAACAATAATAATAATGATAATAACATAAATAACAATGATAATAACAATAAGAATAACGACAATAACATAAATAATAATGATAATAACAATAATAATAATGGTGTTAACAATAACAATAATGACAATAACATTAATAATAATGATAATAACAGAAATAATAATGGTAATAACAAGAATAAAAATGATAATAACAGAAATAATAATGATAAGAACAATAATAATAATGGTAATAACAATAATAATAATCATAATAACAGAAATAATAATGATAATAACAATGATAATAATGGTAATAACAATAATAATAATGATAATAACATAAATAACAAAGATAATAACAATAAGAATAACGACAATAACATAAATAATAATGATAATAACAATAATAATAATGGTAATAACAATAATAATAATGATAATAACATAAATAACAATGATAATAACAATAATAATAATGGTAATGACAATAATAATGATGATAATAACAGTAGTAATAATGATAATATCTACAATAATGATGATATTAACTATAATAATAATGATAATAACACTAATAGTAATGATAAGAACAATAATAACACGGATCATCACAGAAATAATAATAATAATAACAATAATAATAATAATAATAACAGAAATAATAATGATAATAACAATACTAATAATGATAATAACAAAAATAATAATGATAATGATAATAACAACAATAATGATGATATTAACAATAAGAATAACGATAATAACATAAATAATAATGATAATAACAATAATAATAATGGTGTTAACAATAACAATAATAATAATGATAATAACACTATTAGTAATGATAATAACAATAATAACACTGATAATCACAGAAATAATAATAAGAATAACAATAATAATAATAATAACAGAAATAATAATGATAATAACAATACTAATAATGATAATAACAGAAATAATAATGATAATGATAATAACAACAATAATGATGATATTAACAATAATAATAACGATAATAACAGAAATAATAATGATAATAACAATAATAATAATGGTAATAACCATAATAATAATGATAATAACATAAATAACAATTATAATAACAATAATAATAATGGTAATGACAATAATAATAATGATAATAACAGTAGTAATAATGATAATATCTACAATAATGATGATATTAACTATAATAATAATGATAATAACACTATTAGTAATGATAATAACAATAATAACACTGATAATCACAGAAATAATAATAATAATAACAATAATAATAATAATAATAACAGAAATAATAATGATAATAACAATACTAATAATGATAATAACAATAATAATAATGGTAATACCAATAGTAATAATGACATTATCGACAATAATATTGATAATAACAGTAATGATAATGATAATAGCAATACTAATAAAGATAATAACAGTAATATTTATGATGATAACAGTAATAATAATAATAGTAACAATAATAAGAATGATAATAACAATAATAATAATGGTAATAACAATGATAATAATGATAATAACAATAGTAATAACGATAATAACAGAAATAATAATGAGAATAACAATACTTATAATGATAATAACAGTAATAAGAATGATAATAACAATAAGAATAATGGTAATAACAATAATAATAATAATAACAGCAATAATTATAATAATAACAATAATAATAATGTTAATAACCCTAATAAATATGATAATAACAACAATAATAATAATAACAGTAGTAATAATGATAATATCTACAATAATAATAATGATAATAACAGAAATAATAATGATAATAACAATAATAATATTCGTAATAACAATAATAATAATGATAATAACATAAATAATAATGATAATAACAATAATAATAACGATAATAACATAAATAATAATGATAATAACAATAATAATAATGGTAATAACAATAATAATAATGATAATAACAGTAATAATAATAATGACATTAACGACAATAATAATGATAATAACAGAAATAATAATGATAATAACAACAATAATGATGATAATAACTATAATAATAATGATAATAACACTAATAGTAATGATAATAACAGTAATAACACTGATAATCACAGAAATAATAATAGTAATAAGAATAATAATAATAATAATAACAGAAGTAATAATGATAATAACAATACTAATAATGATAATAACAGAAATAATAATGATAATGATAATAACAACAGTAATGATGATAATAACAGTAATAATAATAATAATAAGAATAATAAGAATGATAATAACAATAATAATAATGGTAATGACAATAATAATAATGATAATAACAGTAGTAATAATGATAATAACAACAATAATGATGATATTAACAATAATAATAACGATAATAACAGAAATAATAATGATAATAACAATGATAATAATGGTAATAACAATAATAATAATGATAATAACATAAATAACAATGATAATAACAATAAGAATAACGATAATAACATAAATAATAATGATAATAACAATAATAATAATGGTGTTAACAATAACAATTATGACAATAACAATAATAATAATGGTAATAACAATAATAATAATGATAATAACAGAAATAATAATGATATTAACAGAAATAATAATGATAATAACAGAAATAATAATGAAAATAAAAGTAATAATAATGATAATAACAATAATAATAACGATAATAACAGAAATAATAATGATATTAACAATAATAATAATGGTAATAACAATAATAAAAATGATAATAACAGAAATAATGATGATAATAACAATAAGAATAACGACAATAACATAAATAATAATGATAATAACAATAATAATAATGGTAATAACAATAATAATAATGATAATAACATAAATAACAATGATAATAACAATAATAATAATGGTAATGACAATAATAATGATGATAATAACAGTAGTAATAATGATAATATCTACAATAATGATGATATTAACTAGAATAATAATGATAATAACAGTAATAGTAATGATAATAACAATAATAACACTGATAATCACAGAAATAATAATAATAATAACAATAATAATAATAATAATAACAGAAATAATAATGATAATAACAATACTAATAATGGTAATGACAATAATAATAATGATAATAACAGTAGTAATAATGATAATAACAACAATGATGATGATATTAACAATAATTATAACGATAATAACAGAAATAATAATAATAATAACAACAATAATGATGATATTAACAATAATAATAATGATAATAACCCTAATAATTATGATAATAACAACAATAATAATAATAACAGTAGTAATAATGATAATATCTACAATAATGATGATATTAACTATAATAATAATGATAATAACACTCATAATAATGATAATAACAATAATAACAATGATAATCACAGAAATAATAATAATAATAACAATAATAATAATAATAATAACAGAAATAATAATGATAGTAACAACAATAATGATGATATTAGCTATAATAATAATGATAATAACTATAATAAGAATGATAATAACAATAATAATAATGGTAATGACAATATCAATAATGGTAATATCCATAATAATGATGATAATAGCAGAAATAATAATGATAATAACAATAATAATAATGGTAATAACAGTAATAATAATCATAATAACAGAAATAATTATAATAATAACAATAATAATAACCATAATAACAGAAATAATAATGATAATAACAATAATAATAATGATAATAACCCTAATAATTATGATAATAACAACAATAATAATAATAACAGTAGTAATAATGATAATATCTCCAATAATGATGATATTAACTATAATAATAATGATAATAACATAAATAATAATGATAATAACAGTGATAATAACAATAATAATAACGATAATAAGAGAAATAATAATGATAATAACAATAATAATAATGGTAATAACAATAATAATAATGATATTAACAATAATAATAATGGTAATAAGAATAATAATAACGATAATAAGAGAAATAATAATGATAATAACAATAATAATAATGGTAATAGCAATAGTAATAATGACATTATCGACAATAATAATGAAAATAACAGTATTGATTATGATAATAGCAATACTAATAAAGATAATAACAGTAATAATAATAATGACATTAACGACAATAATAATGAAAATAACACTAACAATAATGATAATAACAATAATAACAATGATAATAACAGAAATAATAATAATAATACCAGAAATAATTATGATAATAACAGTAATGATAATGATAATAACAGAAATAATAATGATAATAACAGTAATGATCATTATAGTAACAGAAATAATAATGGTAATAACAATAATAATAATGATAATAACAGAAATAATAATGATAATAACAATAATAAGAACGATAATAACAATAATAATAATGGTATTAACAATAATAATAACGATAATACCAGAAATATTAATGATAATAACAATGATAATAATGGTAATAACAATAATAATAGTGATAATAACAGAAATAATTATGATAATACCCATAATAATAACGATAATAACAGAAATAATAATTATAATAACAGTAATGATAATGATAATAGCAATACTAATAAAGATAATAACAGTATAATTTATGATGATAAGAGTAATAATAATAATAGTAACAATAATAAGAATGATAATAACAATAATAATAATGGTAATAACAATGATAATAATGATAATAACATAAATAACAATGATAATAACAATAATAATAATAGTGTTAGCAATAACAATAATGACAATAACAGAAATAATAATGAACATAACAATAATAATAATTGTAATAAGAATAATAATAACGATAATAGCAGAAATAGTAAAGAGGATAAGAATAATAATTATGGTAATAGCAATAATTATAATGATAATAACAGTAATGATAATGATAATAGCAATACTAATAAAGATGATAACAGTAATAATAATAAAGATAATAACTATAATAAGAATGATAATAACAATAATAATAACGGTAATGACAATAATAATAATAATAATAACAGTAGTAGTAATGATAATAACAACAATAATGAAAATAATAACAGAAATAATAATGATAATAAGTGTAATGATAATGATAATAGCATAAATAATAATGATAATAACAATAATAATAACGATAATAACATAAATAATAATGATGATAACAATAATAATAATAGTGTTAACAATAACAATAATGACAATAACAGAAATAATAATGATAATACCCATAATAATAACGATAATAACAGAAATAATAATTATAATAACAGTAATGATAATGATAATAGCAATACTAATAAAGATAATAACAGTAATATTTATGATGATAAGAATAATAATAATAATAGTAACAATAATAAGAATGATAATACCAGAAATAATAGTGATAATACCAATACTAATAATGATAATAACAGAAATAAAAGTGATAATAACAGTAGTAATAATGATAATAACAACAATAATGATGATAATAACAGAAATAATAATGGTAATAACAATAATAATAATGATAATAACAGAAATAATAATGATAATACCAAATATATTAATGGTAATAACAATAATCATAATGATAATAACAATAGTAATAACGATAATAACAGAAATAATAATGATAATAACAATAATAATAATGGTAATAACAATAATAATAATGATAATAACATAAATAACAAAGAAAATAACAATAAGAATAACGATAATAACATAAATAACAATGAAAATAACAATAAGAATAACAATAATAACAGAAATAATAATGATAATAACAATAATAATAATGAGAATAACAATAACAATATTAGTCTTAACAATAACAATAATAATAATGATAATAACCCTAATAATTATGATAATAACAACAATAATAATAATAACAGTAGTAATAATGATAATATCTACAATAATGATGATATTAACTATAATAATAATGATAATAACAATAATAATAATAATAATAACAGAAATAATAATGATAGTAACAACAATAATGATGATATTAGCTATAATAATAATGATAATAACTATAATAAGAATGATAATAACAATAATAATAATGGTAATGACAATATTAATAATGGTAATATCAATAATAATGATGATAATAGCAGAAATAATAATGATAACAACAATAATGATAATGGTAATAACAGTAATAATAATCATAATAACAGAAATAATTATAATAATAACAATAATAATAACCATAATAACAGAAATAATAATAATGATAATAACCCTAATAATTATGATAATAACAACAATAATAATAATAACAGTAGTAATAATGATAATATCTACAATAATGATGATATTAACTATAATAATAATGATAATAACATAAATAATAATGATAATAACAGTGATAATAACAATAATAATAACGATAATAAGAGAAATAATAATGATAATAACAATAATAATAATGATAATAACAATAATAATAATGATATTAACAATAATAATAATGGTAATAAGAATAATAATAACGATAATAAGAGAAATAATAGTGATAATAACAATAATAATAATGGTAATAGCAATAGTAATAATGACATTATCGACAATAATAATGAAAATAACAGTATTGATTATGATAATAGCAATACTAATAAAAATAATAACAGTAATAATAATAATGACATTAACGACAATAATAATGAAAATAACACTAACAATAATGATAATAACAATAATAACAATGATAATAACAGAAATAATAATAATAATACCAGAAATAATAATGATAATAACAGTAATGATAATGATAATAACAGAAATAATAATGATAATAACAGTAATGATCATTATAGTAAAAGAAATAATAATGGTAATAACAATAATAATAATGATAATAACAGAAATAATAATGATAATAACAATAATAATAGGGGTAATAACAATAATAGTAATGATAATAACAGAAATAATAATGATAATAACAATAATAAGAACGATAATAACAATAATAATAATGGTGATAACAATAACAATAAGGACATTAACAGAAATAATAATGATAATAACAATAATAATAATGGTAATAACAATAATAATAATCATAATAACAGAAATAATTATAATAATAATAATAATAATAACCATAATAACAGAAATAATAATAATAATAACAATAATAATAATGATAATAACCGTAATAATTATGATAATAACAACAATAATAATAATAATAACAATAATAATAATAATAACAGAAATAATAATGATAATAACAGAAATAATAATGATAGTAACAACAATAATGATGATATTAGCTATAATAATAATGATAATAATTATAATAAGAATGATAATAACAATAATAATAATGGTAATGACAATAATAATAATGGTAATAACAATGATAATAATGATAATAACAGTAATAATAATAATAATAGTAACAATAATAATAATGACAATAACTGAAATTATAATGATAATACCGATAATATTAATGGTAATAACAATAATCATAATGATAATAACAATAGTAATAACGATAATAACAGAAATAATAATGAGAATAACAATACTAATAAAGATAATAAAAGTAATAATAATAATGACATTACCGACAATAATAATGATAATAACAGTAATAATAATGATAATAACAACAATAATGATGATAATAACAGTAATAAGAATGATAATAACAATAATAATAATGGTAATGACAATATTAATAATGATAATCACAGTAGTAATAATGATAATATCTACAATAATGATGATAATAACAATAAGCATAACGATAATAACAGCAATAATAATGATAATAACAATAATAATAATGATAATAACAGAAATAAGAATGATAATAACAGAAATAATAATGATAATAACAATAATAATAATGGTAATAACAATAATAATAATGAAAATAAAAGAAATAATAATGATAATAACAATAATAATAACGATAATAACAGAAATAATAATGATATTAACAATAATAATAATGGAAATACCAATAATAAAAATGACAATAACAGAAATAATAATGAACATAACAATAATAATAATGGTAATAACAGTAATAATAATGATAATAACAATAATAATGATAATAACAGTAATGATAATGATAATAACAGAAATAATAACGATAAAAACAATAATAAGAATGATAATAACAATAATAATAATTGTAATGACAATAATAATAATGATAATAACAACAATAATGATGATATTAGCAATAATAATAACGATAATAACAGAAATAATAATGATAATAACAATGATAATAATGGTAATAACAATAATAATAATGGTGTTAACAATAACAATAATGACAATAACAATAATAATAATGGTAATAACAATAATAATAATGATAATAACAGAAATAATAATGATAATAACAATAATAATAATGGTAATAACAGAAATAATAATGATAATAACAGAAATAATAATGATAATAACAGTAATGATAATAATGACATTAACGACAATAATAATGATAATAACAGTAATAATAATGATAATAACAACAATAATGATGATAATAACAGTAATAAGAATGATAATAACAATAATAATAATGGTAATGACAATAATAATAATGGTAATAACAGAAATAATAATGATAATAACAATGATAATAATGGTAATAACAATAATAATAATGATAATAGCATAAACAACAATGATAATAACAATAAGAATAACGACAATAAGATAAATAATAATGATAATAACAATAATAATAATGGTGTTAACAATAACAATAATGACAATAACATTAATAATAATGATAATAACAGAAATAATAATGATAATAACAGAAATAATAATGATAATAACAGAAATAATAATGATAATAACAATAATAATAATGAAAATAAAAGAAATAATGGTAATAATAATAATAAAAATGATAATAACAGAAATAATAATGATAATAACAATAATAATAATGGTGTTAACAATAACAATAATGACAATAACATTAATAATAATGATAATAACAGAAATAATAATGATAATAACAATAATAAAAATGATAATAACAGAAATAATAATGATAATAACAATAATAATAATGGTAATAACAATAATAATAATGATAATAACATAAATAACAATGATAATAACAATAATAATAATGGTAATGACTATAATAATAATGATAATAACAGTAGTAATAATGATAATAACAACAATAATGCTGATATTAACTATAATAATAATGATAATAACAATAATAATAATAATAATAACAGAAATAATAATGATAATGATAATAACAGGAATAATCGTGATAATAACAATAATAATAATGTTAATAACAGTAGTAATAATGATAATAACAACAATAATGATGATATTAACAATAAGAATAACGATGATAACATAAATAATAATGATAATAACAATTATAATAACGATAATAACAGAAATAATAATGATATTAACAATAAGAATAATGGTAATAACAATAATAAAAATGATAATAACAGAAATAATAATGATAATAACAATAATAATAATGGTAATAACAATAATAATAATGATAATAACATAAATAACAATTATAATAACAATAATAATAATGGTAATGACAATAATAATAATGATAATAACAGTAGTAATAATGATAATAACAGTAGTAATAATGATAATATCTACAATAATGATGATATTAACTATAATAATAATGATAATAACAATAACAATAATGATAATAACAATAAGAATAATGGTAATAACAATAATAATAATAATAACAGCAATAATTATAATAATAACAATAATAATAATGTTAATAACCCTAATAATTATGATAATAACAACAATATTAATAATAACAGTAGTAATAATGATAATAACAATAATAATATTCGTAATAGCAATAATAATAATGATAATAACATAAATAATAATGATAATAACAATAATAATAACGATAATAACATAAATAATAATGATAATAACAATAATAATAATGGTAATAACAATGATAATAATGATAATAACAATAGTAATAACGATAATAACAGAAATAATAATGAGAATAACAATACTTATAATGATAATAACAGTAATAAGAATGATAATAACAATAAGAATAATGGTAATAACAATAATAATAATAATAACAGCAATAATTATAATAATAACAATAATAATAATGTTAATAACCCTAATAATTATGATAATAACAACAATAATAATAATAACAGTAGTAATAATGATAATATCTACAATAATAATAATGATAATAACAGAAATAATAATGATAATAACAATAATAATATTCGTAATAACAATAATAATAATGATAATAACATAAATAATAATGATAATAACAATAATAATAACGATAATAACATAAATAATAATGATAATAACAATAATAATAATGGTAATAACAATAATAATAATGATAATAACAGTAATAATAATGATAATAACAACAATAATGATGATAATAACTATAATAATAATGATAATAACACTAATAGTAATGATAATAACAGTAATAACACTGATAATCACAGAAATAATAATAGTAATAAGAATAATAATAATAATAATAACAGAAGTAATAATGATAATAACAATACTAATAATGATAATAACAGAAATAATAATGATAATGATAATAACAACAGTAATGATGATAATAACAGTAATAATAATAATAATAAGAATAATAAGAATGATAATAACAATAATAATAATGGTAATGACAATAATAATAATGATAATAACAGTAGTAATAATGATAATAACAACAATAATGATGATATTAACAATAATAATATCGATAATAACAGAAATAATAATGATAATAACAATGATAATAATGGTAATAACAATAATAATAATGATAATAACATAAATAACAATGATAATAACAATAAGAATAACGATAATAACATAAATAATAATGATAATAACAATAATAATAATGGTGTTAACAATAACAATTATGACAATAACAATAATAATAATGGTAATAACAATAATAATAATGATAATAACAGAAATAATAATGATATTAACAGAAATAATAATGATAATAACAGAAATAATAATGAAAATAAAAGTAATAATAATGATAATAACAATAATAATAACGATAATAACAGAAATAATAATGATATTAACAATAATAATAATGGTAATAACAATAATAAAAATGATAATAACAGAAATAATGATGATAATAACAATAATAATAATGGTAATAACAATAATAATAATGATAATAACATAAATAACAATGATAATAACAATAATAATAATGGTAATGACAATAATAATAATGATAATAACAGTAGTAATAATAATAATATCTACAATAATGATGATATTAACTAGAATAATAATGATAATAACACTAATAGTAATGATAATAACAATAATAACACTGATAATCACAGAAATAATAATAATAATAACAATAATAATAATAATAATAACAGAAATAATAATGATAATAACAATACTAATAATGATAATAACAGAAATAATAATGATAATGATAATAACAACAATAATGATGATAATAACAGTAATAATAATGATGATGATAATAACAACAATAATGATGATAATAACAGTAATAATAATAATAATAAGAATAATAAGAATGATAATAACAATAATAATAATGGTAATGACAATAATAATAATGATAATAACAGTAGTAATAATGATAATAACAACAATGATGATGATATTAACAATAATTATAACGATAATAACAGAAATAATAATAATAATAACAATGATAATAATGGTAATAACAATAATAATAATGATAATAACAATAATAATATGGTGTTAACAATAACAATAATAACAATAACAATAATAATATGGTGTTAACAATAACAATAATGACAATAACAATAATAACAATGGTAATAACAATAATGATAATGATAATAACAGAAATAATAATGATAATAACAATAATAATAATGGTAATAACAAGAATAAAAATGATAATAACAGAAATAATAATGATAATAACAATAATAATAATGGTGTTAACAATAACAATTATGACAATAACAATAATAATAATGGTAATAACAATAATAATAATGATAATAACAGAAATAATAATGATATTAACAGAAATAATAATGATAATAACAGAAATAATAATGAAAATAAAAGTAATAATAATGATAATAACAATAATAATAACGATAATAACAGAAATAATAATGATATTAACAATAATAATAATGGTAATAACAATAATAAAAATGATAATAACAGAAATAATAATGATAATAACAATAATAATAATGGTAATAACAATAATAATAATGATAATAACATAAATAACAATGATAATAATGGTAATGACAATAATAATAATGATAATAACAGTAGTAATAATAATAATATCTACAATAATGATGATATTAACTAGAATAATAATGATAATAACACTAATAGTAATGATAATAACAATAATAACACTGATAATCACAAAAATAAAAATAATAATAACAATAATAATAATAATAATAACAGAAATAATAATGATAATAACAATACTAATAATGATAATAACAATACTAATAATGATAATAACAGAAATAATAATGATAATAACAGAAATAATAATGATAATGATAATAACAACAATAATGATGATAATAACAATAATAATAATGGTAATGACAATAATAATAATGATAATAACAGTAGTAATAATGATAATAACAACAATGATGATGATATTAACAATAATTATAACGATAATAACAGAAATAATAATAATAATAACAATGATAATAATGGTAATAACAATAATAATAATGATAATAACAATAATAATATGGTGTTAACAATAACAATAATGACAATAACAATAATAACAATGGTAATAACAATAATAATAATGATAATAACAGAAATAATAATGATAATAACAATAATAATAATGGTAATAACAAGAATAAAAATGATAATAACAGAAATAATAATGATAATAACAATAATAATAATGGTAATAACAATAATAATAATGATAATAACAGAAATAATAATGATAATAACAATGATAATAATGGTAATAACAATAATAATAATGATAATAACATAAATAACAATGATAATAACAATAAGAATAACGACAATAACATAAATAATAATGATAATAACAATAATAATAATGGTGTTAACAATAACAATAATGACAATAACATTAATAATAATGATAATAACAGAAATAATAATGGTAATAACAAGAATAAAAATGATAATAACAGAAATAATAATGATAAGAACAATAATAATAATGGTAATAACAATAATAATAATGATAATAACAGAAATAATAATGATAATAACAATGATAATAATGGTAATAACAATAATAATAATGATAATAACATAAATAACAAAGATAATAACAATAAGAATAACGACAATAACATAAATAATAATGATAATAACAATAATAATAATGGTAATAACAATAATAATAATGATAATAACATAAATAACAATGATAATAACAATAATAATAATGGTAATGACAATAATAATGATGATAATAACAGTAGTAATAATGATAATATCTACAATAATGATGATATTAACTATAATAATAATGATAATAACACTAATAGTAATGATAAGAACAATAATAACACGGATCATCACAGAAATAATAATAATAATAACAATAATAATAATAATAATAACAGAAATAATAATGATAATAACAATACTAATAATGATAATAACAAAAATAATAATGATAATGTTAATAACAACAATAATGATGATATTAACAATAAGAATAACGATAATAACATAAATAATAATGATAATAACAATAATAATAATGGTGTTAACAATAACAATAATAATAATGATAATAACACTATTAGTAATGATAATAACAATAATAACACTGATAATCACAGAAATAATAATAAGAATAACAATAATAATAATAATAACAGAAATAATAATGATAATAACAATACTAATAATGATAATAACAGAAATAATAATGATAATGATAATAACAACAATAATGATGATATTAACAATAATAATAACGATAATAACAGAAATAATAATGATAATAACAATAATAATAATGGTAATAACCATAATAATAATGATAATAACATAAATAACAATTATAATAACAATAATAATAATGGTAATGACAATAATAATAATGATAATAACAGTAGTAATAATGATAATATCTACAATAATGATGATATTAACTATAATAATAATGATAATAACACTATTAGTAATGATAATAACAATAATAACACTGATAATCACAGAAATAATAATAATAATAACAATAATAATAATAATAATAACAGAAATAATAATGATAATAACAATACTAATAATGATAATAACAATAATAATAATGGTAATACCAATAGTAATAATGACATTATCGACAATAATATTGATAATAACAGTAATGATAATGATAATAGCAATACTAATAAAGATAATAACAGTAATATTTATGATGATAACAGTAATAATAATAATAGTAACAATAATAAGAATGATAATAACAATAATAATAATGGTAATAACAATGATAATAATGATAATAACAATAGTAATAACGATAATAACAGAAATAATAATGAGAATAACAATACTTATAATGATAATAACAGTAATAAGAATGATAATAACAATAAGAATAATGGTAATAACAATAATAATAATAATAACAGCAATAATTATAATAATAACAATAATAATAATGTTAATAACCCTAATAAATATGATAATAACAACAATAATAATAATAACAGTAGTAATAATGATAATATCTACAATAATAATAATGATAATAACAGAAATAATAATGATAATAACAATAATAATATTCGTAATAACAATAATAATAATGATAATAACATAAATAATAATGATAATAACAATAATAATAACGATAATAACATAAATAATAATGATAATAACAATAATAATAATGGTAATAACAATAATAATAATGATAATAACAGTAATAATAATAATGACATTAACGACAATAATAATGATAATAACAGAAATAATAATGATAATAACAACAATAATGATGATAATAACTATAATAATAATGATAATAACACTAATAGTAATGATAATAACAGTAATAACACTGATAATCACAGAAATAATAATAGTAATAAGAATAATAATAATAATAATAACAGAAGTAATAATGATAATAACAATACTAATAATGATAATAACAGAAATAATAATGATAATGATAATAACAACAGTAATGATGATAATAACAGTAATAATAATAATAATAAGAATAATAAGAATGATAATAACAATAATAATAATGGTAATGACAATAATAATAATGATAATAACAGTAGTAATAATGATAATAACAACAATAATGATGATATTAACAATAATAATAACGATAATAACAGAAATAATAATGATAATAACAATGATAATAATGGTAATAACAATAATAATAATGATAATAACATAAATAACAATGATAATAACAATAAGAATAACGATAATAACATAAATAATAATGATAATAACAATAATAATAATGGTGTTAACAATAACAATTATGACAATAACAATAATAATAATGGTAATAACAATAATAATAATGATAATAACAGAAATAATAATGATATTAACAGAAATAATAATGATAATAACAGAAATAATAATGAAAATAAAAGTAATAATAATGATAATAACAATAATAATAACGATAATAACAGAAATAATAATGATATTAACAATAATAATAATGGTAATAACAATAATAAAAATGATAATAACATAAATAATAATGATAATAACAATAATAATAATGGTAATAACAATAATAATAATGATAATAACATAAATAACAATGATAATAACAATAATAATAATGGTAATGACAATAATAATGATGATAATAACAGTAGTAATAATGATAATATCTACAATAATGATGATATTAACTAGAATAATAATGATAATAACAGTAATAGTAATGATAATAACAATAATAACACTGATAATCACAGAAATAATAATAATAATAACAATAATAATAATAATAATAACAGAAATAATAATGATAATAACAATACTAATAATGATAATAACAGAAATAATAATGATAATGATAATAACAACAATAATGATGATAATAACAGTAATAATAATGATGATGATAATAACAACAATAATGATGATAATAACAGTAATAATAATAATAATAAGAATAATAAGAATGATAATAACAATAATAATAATGGTAATGACAATAATAATAATGATAATAACAGTAGTAATAATGATAATAACAACAATGATGATGATATTAACAATAATTATAACGATAATAACAGAAATAATAATAATAATAACAATGATAATAATGGTAATAACAATAATAATAATGATAATAACAATAATAATATGGTGTTAACAATAACAATAATGACAATAACAATAATAATATGGTGTTAACAATAACAATAATGACAATAACAATAATAACAATGGTAATAACAATAATGATAATGATAATAACAGAAATAATAATGATAATAACAATAATAATAATGGTAATAACAAGAATAAAAATGATAATAACAGAAATAATAATGATAATAACAATAATAATAATGGTAATAACAATAATAATAATGATAATAACAGAAATAATAATGATAATAACAATGATAATAATGGTAATAACAATAATAATAATGATAATAACATAAATAACAATGATAATAACAATAAGAATAACGATAATAACATAAATAATAATGATAAT
The DNA here is from genome assembly GCA_947623535.1 of Coelioxys conoideus. Taxonomy (NCBI): domain Eukaryota; kingdom Metazoa; phylum Arthropoda; class Insecta; order Hymenoptera; family Megachilidae; genus Coelioxys; species Coelioxys conoideus. The sequence goes on from CANQJN010000026.1 coordinate 3,085,416, forward strand.
AACAATAATAATAATGGTGTTAGCAATCACAATTATGACAATAACAATAATAATAATGGTAATAACAATAATAATAATGATAATAACAGAAATAATAATGATATTAACAGAAATAATAATGATAATAACAGAAATAATAATGAAAATAAAAGTAATAATAATGATAATAACAATAATAATAACGATAATAACAGAAATAATAATGATATTAACAATAATAATAATGGTAATAACAATAATAAAAATGATAATAACAGAAATAATAATGATAATAACAATAATAATAATGGTAATAACAATAATAATAATGATAATAACATAAATAACAATGATAATAACAATAATAATAATGGTAATGACAATAATAATAATGATAATAACAGTAGTAATAATAATAATATCTACAATAATGATGATATTAACTAGAATAATAATGATAATAACACTAATAGTAATGATAATAACAATAATAACACTGATAATCACAGAAATAAAAATAATAATAACAATAATAATAATAATAATAACAGAAATAATAATGATAATAACAATACTAATAATGATAATAACAGAAATAATAATGATAATAACAGAAATAATAATGATAATGATAATAACAACAATAATGATGATAATAACAATAATAATAATGGTAATGACAATAATAATAATGATAATAACAGTAGTAATAATGATAATAACAACAATGATGATGATATTAACAATAATTATAACGATAATAACAGAAATAATAATAATAATAACAATGATAATAATGGTAATAACAATAATAATAATGATAATAACAATAATAATATGGTGTTAACAATAACAATAATGACAATAACAATAATAACAATGGTAATAACAATAATAATAATGATAATAACAGAAATAATAATGATAATAACAATAATAATAATGGTAATAACAAGAATAAAAATGATAATAACAGAAATAATAATGATAATAACAATAATAATAATGGTAATAACAATAATAATAATGATAATAACAGAAATAATAATGATAATAACAATGATAATAATGGTAATAACAATAATAATAATGATAATAACATAAATAACAATGATAATAACAATAAGAATAACGACAATAACATAAATAATAATGATAATAACAATAATAATAATGGTGTTAACAATAACAATAATGACAATAACATTAATAATAATGATAATAACAGAAATAATAATGGTAATAACAAGAATAAAAATGATAATAACAGAAATAATAATGATAAGAACAATAATAATAATGGTAATAACAATAATAATAATGATAATAACAGAAATAATAATGATAATAACAATGATAATAATGGTAATAACAATAATAATAATGATAATAACATAAATAACAAAGATAATAACAATAAGAATAACGACAATAACATAAATAATAATGATAATAACAATAATAATAATGGTAATAACAATAATAATAATGATAATAACATAAATAACAATGATAATAACAATAATAATAATGGTAATGACAATAATAATGATGATAATAACAGTAGTAATAATGATAATATCTACAATAATGATGATATTAACTATAATAATAATGATAATAACACTAATAGTAATGATAAGAACAATAATAACACGGATCATCACAGAAATAATAATAATAATAACAATAATAATAATAATAATAACAGAAATAATAATGATAATAACAATACTAATAATGATAATAACAAAAATAATAATGATAATGATAATAACAACAATAATGATGATATTAACAATAAGAATAACGATAATAACATAAATAATAATGATAATAACAATAATAATAATGGTGTTAACAATAACAATAATAATAATGATAATAACACTATTAGTAATGATAATAACAATAATAACACTGATAATCACAGAAATAATAATGATAATAACAATACTAATAATGATAATAACAGAAATAATAATGATAATGATAATAACAACAATAATGATGATATTAACAATAATAATAACGATAATAACAGAAATAATAATGATAATAACAATAATAATAATGGTAATAACCATAATAATAATGATAATAACATAAATAACAATTATAATAACAATAATAATAATGGTAATGACAATAATAATAATGATAATAACAGTAGTAATAATGATAATATCTACAATAATGATGATATTAACTATAATAATAATGATAATAACACTATTAGTAATGATAATAACAATAATAACACTGATAATCACAGAAATAATAATAATAATAACAATAATAATAATAATAATAACAGAAATAATAATGATAATAACAATACTAATAATGATAATAACAGAAATAATAATGATAATAACAGAAATAATAATGATAATGATAATAACAACAATAATGATGATAATAACAGTAATAATAATGATGATGATAATAACAACAATAATGATGATAATAACAGTAATAATAATAATAATAAGAATAATAAGAATGATAATAACAATAATAATAATGGTAATGACAATAATAATAATGATAATAACAGTAGTAATAATGATAATAACAACAATGATGATGATATTAACAATAATAATAACGATAATAACAGAAATAATAATAATAATAACAATGATAATAATGGTAATATCAATAATAATAATGATAATAACAATAATAATATGGTGTTAACAATAACAATAATGACAATAACAATAATAACAATGGTAATAACAATAATAATAATGATAATAACAGAAATAATAATGATAATAACAATAATAATAATGGTAATAACAAGAATAAAAATGATAATAACAGAAATAATAATGATAATAACAATAATAATAATGGTAATAACAATAATAATAATGATAATTACAGAAATAATAATGATAATAACAATGATAATAATGGTAATAACAATAATAATAATGATAATAACATAAATAACAATGATAATAACAATAAGAATAACGACAATAACATAAATAATAATGATAATAACAATAATAATAATGGTGTTAACATTAACAATAATGACAATAACATTAATAATAATGATAATAACAGAAATAATAATTTTAATAACAAGAATAAAAATGATAATAACAGAAATAATAATGATAATAACAATGATAATAATGGTAATAACAATAATAATAATGATAATAACATAAATAACAAAGATAATAACAATAAGAATAACGACACTAACATAAATAATAATGATAATAACAATAATAATAATGGTAATAACAATAATAATAATGATAATAAAAGAAATAATAATGATAATAACAATAATAATAACGATAATAACAGAAATAATAATGATATTAACAATAATAATAATGATAATAACAATAATAATAACGATAATTACATAAATAATAATGATAATAACAATAATAATAATAGTGTTAACAATAACAGTAATGACAATAACAGAAATAATAATGAACATAACAATAATAATAATGGTAATAACAATAATAATAATGATAATAAAAGAAATAATAATGATAATAAGAATAATAATAACGATAATAGCAGGAATAGTAATGAGGATAAGAATAATAATTATGGTAATAGGAATAATTATAATGATAATAACAATAATAATAACGGTAATGACAATCATAATAATAATAATAACAGAAATAATAATGATAATAAGAGTAATGATAATGATAATAACGACAATAATGATGCTAATAACAGTAATAATAATAATAATAACAATAATAAGAATAATAATAACAATAATAACAATGGTAATGACAATAATAATAATGATAATAACAGAAATAATAATCATAAGAACAATAATAATAATGGTAATAACAATAGTAATAATGACATTATCGACAATAATAATGATAATAACAATAATAATAATTGTAATAACAATAACCATAATGACAATAACAGAAATAATAATGATAATGATAATAACAGGAATAATAGTGATAATAACAATAATAATAATGATAATAACAGTAATAATAATAATAATAACAATACTAATAATGGTAATAACAATAATAATAAGGACATTATCGACAATAATAATGATAATAACAATAATAATAATGGTAATAACAATAACAATAATGACAATAACAGAAATAACAATGATAATGATAATAACAGGAATAATAGTGATAATAACATAAATAACAATGATAATAACAATAAGAATAACGATAATAACATAAATAATAATGATAATAACAATAATAATAATAGTGTTAACAATAACAATAATGACAATAACAGAAATAATAATGATAATAACAATAATAATAATGGTAATAACAATAATAATGATGATAATAACAGAAATATTAATGATAATAACAATTATAATAATGGTAATAACAATAGTAATAACGATAATAACAGAAATAATGATGATAATAACAATAATAATAACGATAATAACAGAGATAATAATGATAATAACAATAATAATAATGGTAATAACAATAATAATAATGATAATAACAATAATAATAACGATAATAACAATAAGAACAATGATAATAATAATAACAGAAATAATAATGATAATAACAGAAGTAATAATGATAATAACAGTAATGTTAATGATAATAACAGAAATAATAATGATAATAACAGAAATAAAAATGATAATAACAATAATAATAATGGTAATAACAATGCTAATAATGATAATATCAGAAATAATAATGATAATAACAATATTAATAATGGTAATAACAATAATAATGGTAATTACATTAATAATAATGATAATAACAATAATAATAATGGTAATAACAATAATAATAATGGTGTTAACAATAATAATAATAGTGTTAACAATAACAGTAATGATACTGATAATAGCAATACTAATAAAGATAATAACAGTAATAATAATAATTACATTAACGACAATAATAATGATAATAACAGTAATAATAATAATAATAATAATAACACTAATAATAATGATGATAACAGGAATAATAATGATAATAACAATAATAATGATGATGATAACAGAAATAATAATGATAATAGCTGTTTCGGATGGTGTGGTGATTCGGTGAAGATGGGAACACCAATCCGGAGAGAATCACTGGTTCACTTTAGAGTGGGATAATCACTGGATTTCGAGGAGGAAAATTGGCACTGCTCTTTGAAGGTTGTATTTCCACTTTAATACAACTAAACAACTAGTCACGTTACAATAACAATAAATACAAATAAAGAACAGAAATTCAATGAAACAAATTGATTATTGGTCGCCACGAACACTTTATAACGGAGCTAATTTAAATTGGTGCGGTATGTTTGAATGATCGCAACGAACAGGAGGACTCGGTGACCGTTCGGGCGCTCGGATCGGTTTTTCGGCGCGGTAATCGCGAACCGACGGTTTACGATTTGAGTGTACGGACCGAGGCGCCAACTTGAGCCCGTTTTCGGTATTGCTCGAGATTCGTACACGCCGCCCCCCGTTGAATGGATTCATTCAACAAAGCGACGCGAGAACATAAACACGGATGGAATGCGAGTGATTCATTCATGTAGTTTACGGTGTATACAGTGTTCGGCGATATTACGGTAAGTACAGAGACTCCTTAACAATTAAATAGTCGGTTGTCTTAAAGGTAAACGGAAGGCGTGGTAATGATCGTGCCGGCAGGATTACGCATTACTAATTTGTTGTAGATTGCTCGGCATCAGCATTTATTGCGACTGGAAGGAAGCAGATTTTTGAAATAGGACGCGTATATTCCGAATGTGCGGTTTTTACGGTGACCACTCTGACTAGACCGTCGTTTCCTGGATGGCACGCGATGATTCGTCCCAGCTCCCATCGACTGGGTGGAAGACTGGGATGGCGAAGTAGCACGAGCTGACCCACTTTGGTGAGATTTTGTTTCGTCTTCCATTTTGGTCGTTGATGCAGGGTATGGAGATAATCGTTACTCCATGCTTTCCAAAAAGTTTCGGACAATTTTTGGATCAGTTGCCAGCGAGATAATCGATTGTCTCTTACATTTAATACGCTTGATTCTGGCGAGGTTACAAGTGGTGCGCCGATTAAAAAATGACCGGGTGTTAACGCGTTGTAATCGTCAAGACTATCGGAAACAGTTCCAATCGGTCGCGAATTCAGACACGCTTCGACGCGACATAATAGGGTAGTCATTTCCTCGAATGTTAAAGTGTGTTCGCCGATGGTACGCTTTAAATGATATTTCGTACTTTTAACCGCGGCTTCCCACAGTCCGCCGAAATTGGGAGCGTTTGGGGGCAAAAAATGCCACTCTATTTCGTCATTTATTAGTCGATGGTGAAGATCCGCAGAATTGATGGCTGACCGAAAGGACATGCTTAGTTCGCGGTTCGCTCCTTTGAACGTGGTACCGTTATCCGAATACATTGATCGAGGGAGTCCACGGCGAGAGACAAATCGGTGATACGCTGCTATAAACGCTGACGAACTATAATCGCTGACTAATTCTATGTGCGTTGCCTTAACGGTTAGACAGATAAAAATAGCTATGTACGCTTTATGGGATTTTTGTCCACGGCCGGACTTAGTTTTAATTTGGATCGGACCTGCATAATCAACGCCTGTATGAATAAAAGGTCGTTCCACCCTTGTAACTCGCGGTGCAGGTAAATCGCCCATGAGCTCGGAAGGAACGGCGGCTTTCTCGCGCGTGCACGCGACGCATTTATAAAGGACGTTTCTAATGGTGGCTCGTGCTCTGACAATCCAAAACTCGTTACGTAAATAGGCGAGCGTGAGATTGGGTCCCGCGTGTAGTAATTTTCGGTGGGTTTCTTCGATCAATATGGTAAGGAGTGGGTGTGATCGAAGGATTATAGGTGTTTTTGCCTTTTCAGGAAGTTGGGAGTTGGCTAACCGCCCTTTAGCTCGCATCAACCCTTCCTCATCCAGATATGGTGCTAGAGAAAGGAGGGAACTAGATTTAGGGAGAGGTCTGGCAGCTTGTAGTGCTTTCACTTCCTCCGGGAACGCGTCGGATTGGATCCTGCTCAACCAAAATTTTTTGGCGTTTCGGATCGAGGCGGGACTTAAAATCATCGACGAGTTTCGACCACGAAGAGTAGCGCGTTACCAAATCCCACTGTTCGACACCGGTGATCACAAGGGACACAAACGACTTACTTTCTTCGAGCGAGGTCTCATGAAACGAGGAGTTAGCTTCGGAATGCCAAGGTGGTTGCTGTTGCAACCATTGGGGACCGAACCACCATAATCGATGTTGCTTCAATTGTTTAACGGGCATCCCCCGGGACGCGCAATCGGCGGGATTGTCTTGGGTTGGTACATGATGCCATTGCACTTGAGGATTTAGCTCGAGAATTTTCGCTACGCGATTCGCAACGAACGTCTTCCAACGGGTGGGTGGTTTACTTAGCCAGGCTAACGTGACACTGGAGTCTGTCCAACAATGAGCCTCAATCGTTTCTTGATGTAACGCGGTCCGTACGAATCGTAAAAGGCGAGCAAGGAGCAGCGCAGCGCATAATTCCAGTCGAGGAACGCTGACCGTCTTGACTGGGGCTACTCGTGATTTCGATATGAGGAGAGAGGTGTGTATGGAGCCATCACATAGCACGCTACGCATGTAAATGGCGGCGGCATAAGCTTTCGTGGAAGCGTCGGAAAATCCGTGGAGGCTTGCGGATTGAATAACTCGCGGAGCGAGTTTTCGTGGGATGGACAGATGTTCCAGGTTGGGCAGTTGTTCATAGAACGTTTGCCACTCTGTGAGGAGGGTTGCTGGAAGAACATCATCCCAATCGCAGCGGCTAGACCACAATGTTTGCATATATACTTTAGCGACGATGAGAATAGGCGCGATCCAACCGAGGGGATCAAAAAGTTTTGCAATGGTGGAAAGGATCACCCTTTTAGTTCGAGGCAATTCGATCGGTATGTTCAATTTAAAATTAAACGTGTCTAACGCTGGATTCCAACTAATACCAAGCACTGAGATTATTTCGTTGGTTTGTAAAGATTTACCGGTAGCAAGGCCGTGGTTTCTTGGATGAATGTCGGACAAGAGCGTGGAGTCATTACTCGCCCATTTTCGTAAGGAGAAGCCTCCTTTTCCTAAGAGCTCGATGGTCTGATCTCTTAGGTGACGAACGGAATCGTGACTATCGCCTCCGAACAGGAATTCGTCTATGTAAACTTGCTCCCGCAGAACGGAAATAGCCGCTGGAAATTGGGAGCCTTCGTCCTCGACTAACTGCTGTAAGACGCGAAGGGCTAGAAATGGGGCTGGAGCAGTACCGTAGGTGACCGTGAGGAGATGATACTCTTCAACGGGTTGTAGAGGAGAATCACGCCACAGAATTTTTTGATAGTCGAGGTCTCGATGGTCTACAAGAATTTGGCGGTACTTTTTTTCCACGTCTGCGGTGTACACATATTGAAATTGACGCCACCGCAATAAGATGGCAACAAGATCTTGTTGGAGTTTTGGCCCAGTTAGAAGAAGATCGTTTAAGGATTTTCCATTCGACGTTCGACGCGAAGCGTTGAAGACTACGCGTAAGCGGGTGGTTGAGCTGCTCTCGCGGACAACGGCGTGGTGCGGGACATAATATCCCTGATCTGGGGGAGAAGGAGAACGAGCAACGCGTTTCATGTGACCCAGAGAAACATACTCGGAAAGAAATTCGTGATACATAAGAGAGGTTGCGGAATCGTGGCTCAAACGTTTTTCAAGCGCACGGAGACTTTGGAATGCTGCTGATCGCGATTCCCCTAAACGAGGTGGAGGTTCGGTTTTAAAGGGCAATCGAACAGTGTAACGTCCATTTGGTGCGCGGCAATGCGTTAATTTGAAATGGGATTCGCATTTTTGATCTTCAGGTGTCAGTAAAACCGGAGAAGAGAGGTCCTCGACTTCCCAGAATCGGCGTAGATCCTGGTCGAGGTTTTCCAGAACGGAGAGGTGGTGGATGCCGACGGAGGAGGGCATGGAGGTGCTTAAAGGACCGGAGAGGATCCAACCCAGAGTGGTGTTTTGAGCAACGGGAGTATAAGCAGAACCCTTTCTCAAACCTGGCAATAATAGCTGCCCGTACAAGTCGGCTCCGATGATAACGTCGATTGGATCCGAGCTCATGGGTTCTTGGTCCGCTAATTTCAAACCTGCAAGGTGAGACCAATTAGTCACTTCGCCTTTTTGGGAGGGAACGTACCTGGTTAAAGAAGGCATAATGATTGCAGTCGTGGAGTATGCAGGCTCGTTTGAAGCGGCTGGCGAGACTGTGATTTCGGCGACATAGTTGGTGTACGAGATTTTTCCGCCAATTCCGGTAATTCGATTCGGTTGCTTGGTTCGGTGCAGGCGCAGCGATTGAGCTAAATGCTCTGTTATGAGGGTGGCAACGGAACCTTGGTCCACCAACGCGCGGACGAGGACGCAACGACCCTGGTTCGAATGTATTAGTACGCGAGCTGTGGAAAGCAGAATACTACAGTTAGTAGGTGTATTAGACGCGACATTCGCACTTATCTCTGTTCCGGGATCGGGATCCGTTGAACCTTTTCCTGAGGAAGACGGCGCGGTATCCGGTTTGGTTGGAAAATGTAACAATGAGTTATGCCGTTGATGACACTCTTTGCATGAACGAGGACTATTACATTGCGGAGCGGAATGTTTGGTTGAAAAGCAATTCACGCAACGTTTATGCTGTTTTATAAAATTGAAACGCTCGGCAATCGATTTGGAAAGAAATGCTGTGCATTGATAAATCAAATGATTTTGTTGGCAAACCGGACACGTAATTTTCATCGAGGTTGTAGAATGAGCTATGATCGCCTTCGGCTTATAAGGTTTAATTTTTTCTGCTTCGATTGGTTTTTCGCGCTTGATAATGGGTAGCGCTTCTAGCGCGCGAATTCGTTTCTCGACGAATGTATCGAACTCGTTATAGGTAGGAAATTCGGTTGAATCGCTGAGTTGAAATTACCAGGCTTTTCGCGAGGCTCGATCTAACTTTTGAACCCCCAGGAAGACGAGCATATCATTCCACGTGTCTACCGGTCGATTTAAATTTCGCAGCATTTGAATCGACATGTTCATTTTATCGCGTAACGACCTTAGTTCGTGCGGCGTTTCCGACGAGGCAGACGGTAACGAAAACAAAGTGTTTAAATGAGTTGAAATTAACCGGTATTTATTTTCGTACCGCGATGTTATTGTCTTCCACGCGATGTCGAAATTGTTTTCGGTTACAGGTAGATGCGCTACGGCTCGGCTCGCTTCGCCCGTTAGCGAGGAATACAAAAAATGAAGACGCTCCACGTTAGACAAAGAGTTGTTGTTTATTACCATGGCTGTGAAGCGGTCGCGGAAACTCTCCCACTCTTCAAATGCTCCTTCGAAGGTCGGCAGTTGTATCCTCGGGAGGTGAACCGTTGGCTGTGACGTCATCGTGTTCGAAAAATTCCCGTTGTTCGATGAGGTTTGAGAAGATGAGGATTCAGGTGGAGGTACGACCTTGGCGAGAGCTTCTGCCATCCAATCAAGGGTCTCCTGGTAGCGTTCTTCGGCCTTCTCGAACTGATTTTCGGCGAAATACGGAATGCTGGCTCTTGATTTAGGGTCGGTGTAAGCTGCGATTTTGGCATCTAGATCTTGGCTTAATTGATATGCCTCCTTTAGCATTGCCATGCGGTTTCGTGTAGTGGCTGCAGTCTGCTTGGCCTGCCCGAGCTTTTTAAAATTGGAGAGCGCGTTGTTGATGGTGCGCAACGTTTGGCTTTGTTTTTGGATTAATTCCTCCAAGTTGTTCATGGCTGTTAATATTAATGGTTGTTTTCCTCGATTCCAGGATCCGGCTCGAAGGACCAAATGTTTCGGATGGTGTGGTGATTCGATGAAGATGGGAACACCAATCCGGAGAGAATCACTGGTTCACTTTAGAGTGGGATAATCACTGGATTTCGAGGAGGAAAATTGGCACTGCTCTTTGAATGTTGTATTTCCACTTTAATACAACTAAACAACTAGTCACGTTACAATAACAATAAATACAAATAAAGAACAGAAATTCAATGAAACAAATTGATTATTGGTCGCCACGAACACTTTATAACGGAGCTAATTTAAATTGGTACGGTATGTTTGAATGATCGCAACGAACAGGAGGACTCAGTGACCGTTCGGGCGCTCGGATCGGTTTTTCGGCGCGGTAATCGCGAACCGACGGTTTACGATTTGAGTGTACGGACCGAAGCGCCAACTTGAGCCCGTTTTCGGTATTGTTCGAGATTCGTACAATAGCAATAATAATAATGATAATAACAGTAATGATAATGATAATAACAGAAATAATAATGATAATAACAATTATAATAATGGTAATAACAGTAGTAATAATGATAATAACAACAGTAATGATGATATTAACTATAATAATAATGATAATAACACTAATAATAATGATAACAACAATAATAACAATGATAGTAAAAGAAATAATAATGATAACAACAATAACAATAACGATAATAACAGAAATAATAATGATGATAACAATAATAATAATGGTAATAACAATAATAATAATGACAATAACAACAATAATAATGATAATAATAATAATAATAACAATAATAATAATAATAACAGAAATAATAATGATAATAACAATACTAATAATGATAATAACAGTAATGTTAATGATAATAACAGAAATAATAATGATAATGATAATAACAACAATAATGATGATAATAACAGTAATAATAATAATAATAACAATAATAAGAATGATAATAACAATAATAACAATGGTAATGACAATAATAATAATGATAATAACAACAATAATGATGATATTAACAATAATAATAAGGATAATAACTATAATAATAATGATAATAACAGAAATAATAATGATAATAACAATAATAATAATGATAATAACAGAAATAAAAATGATAATAACAATAATAATAATGGTAATAACAATGCTAATAATGATAATAACAGAAATAATAATGATAATAACAATAATTATAATGATAATAAAAGAAATAATGATGATAATAACAATAATAATAATGATAATAACAGAAATAATAATGATAATAACAATAATAATAATGGTAATAACAATAATAATAATGATAATAACAGAAATAATAATGATAATAACAATAATAATAACGATAATAACATAAATAATAATGATAATAACAATAATAATAATGGAGTTAACAATAATAATAATAGTGTTAACAACAACAGTAATGATACTGATAATAGCAATACTAATAAAGATAATAACAGTAATAATAATAATTACATTAACGACAATAATAATGATAATAACAATAATAATGATGATGATAACATAAATAATAATGATAATAACAATAATAATAACGATAATAACAGAAATAATAATGATATTAACAATAATAGTAATGGTAATAACAATAATAATAATGATAATAACAGAAACTATAATGATAATAACAGTAATAATAATGATAATAACAACAATAATGATGATATTAACCATAATAATAATGATAATAACAACAATAATAATGAAAATAACAGTAATGATAATGATAATAGCAATACTAATAAAGATAATAACAGTAATAATAATAATGACGTTAACGACAATAATAATGATAATAACACTAATAATAATGATAATAACAGTAATAACAATGATAATAACAGAAATAATAATGATAATAACAGTAATGATAATGATAATAACAGAAATAATAGTGATAATAACAATAATAATAATTATAATAACAATAATAATAATGATAATAACAATAATAGTAACGGCAATAACAATAATAATAACGATAATAACAATAGTAATAATGGTAATATCAATGATAATAATGATAACAACAGTAATAATAATAATAATAGTAACAATAATAATAATAATAATAACAGCAATAATAATGATAATAACAATACTAATAATGATAATAACAGAAATAATAATGATAATAACGATAACAATAATGATAATAACAACAATAATGATGATATTAACTATAATAATAATGATAATAACAGTAGTAATAATGATAATAACTACAATAACGGTGATATTAACTATAATAATAATGGTAATAACAATAATAATAATGGCATTATGGACAATAATAATGATAATAACAGTAATGATAATGATAATAGCAATACTAATAATGATAATAACAGAAATAATAGTGACAATAACACTATTAATATTGATAATAACAACAATAATGATGATATTAGCTATAATAATAATGAAAATAACACTAATAATAATGATAATAACGGTAATGATAATGATAATAACAATAATAATAATGGTAATAACAATAATAATAATGGCATTATCGACAATAGTAATGATAATAACAGTAAAAATAATAATGACATTAACGACAATAATAATGATAATAACGGTAATAATAATGATAAAAAGAACTATAATCATGATATTAACTATAATAATAATAATAACAATAATAACAATAAAAATAATGATAATAACAGAAATAATAATGATAATAACAATAATAACCATGATAATAACAGTAATGATAGTGATAATAACAATACTAATAATGATAAAAACAGAAATAATAGTGATAATAACACTAATAATAAAGATAAAAACAATAATAATAATAATAGTGTTAACAATAGCAGTAATGATAATGATAATACCAATAATAATAATGGTAATAACAATAATAATAATTACAATAACAACAATAATAATGATAATACCAGTAATGCTAATGATAATAATTATAATAATAATGATAATAACACTAATAATAATGATTCGGGTATTGTCATTATTGTTATTGTTAACACTACTATTATTATTGTTATTACAATTATTATTATCGTTATTATCATTACTGTTTCTGTTGTTATCATTATTATTATTGTTTGACCATTATTATTATTGTTATTATCATTATTATTTCTGTTATTATCATTATTATTGTTGTTATTGTCATTCTTATTATTGTTATTATTATTATTATTTCTGTTATTATTATTATTATTATTACTGTTATTATCATTATTATTGTCGTTAATGTCATTATTATTATTACTGTTATTATCTTTATTAGTATTGCTATTATCATTATCATTACTGTTATTATCATTATTCTTCTAGTTAATATCATCATTATTGTTGTAATAACCATTATTATTATTGTTATTATCATTATTATTTCTGTTATTATCATTATTATTGTTGTTATTAGCATTATTATTATTGTTATTATCATTATTATTTCTGCTATTGTCATTATTGTTATTGTTAACACTATTATTATTATTGTTATTATCATTATTATTCCTGTTATTATCATTATTATTTCTGTTATTATCATTATTACTACTGTTATTATCATTATTATTATTGTCATTACCATTATTATTATTGTTATTATCATTATTATTATTGTTATTACCATTATTATTATTGTTATAATCATTATTGTTTCTGTTATTATCATTCTTAGTATTGTTATTATCACTATTATTTCTGGGATTATCATTATTATTATTGTTATTACAATTATTACTATTGTTATTATTTTTATTATTTCTGTTATTATCAATATTATTATTGCCATTACCATTATTATTTCTATTATTATCATTATTATTTCTTTTATTATCATTATTATTGTTGTTATTACCATTATTATGATTGTTATTATCATTATTATTTCTGTTATTATCATTATTATTAGTGTTATTATTATTATTATTATTATTATAGTTAATATCATGATTATAGTTCTTTTTATCATTATTATTACCGTTATTATCATTATTACTGTCGATAATGTCATTATTATTATTGTTATTATCATTATTATTTCTTTTATTATCATTATTATTGTTGTTATTACCATTATTATTATTGTTATTATTATTATTATTGTTATTACCATTATTATTATTGTTATTCTTATTATTATTTCTGTCATTATCGTTATTATTATTGTTATCACCATTATTATTATTATTATTACCATTATTATTATTGTTATTACCATTATTATTATAGTTAATATCATTATCATTATTATTTCTGTTATTATCATTAGCATTACTGTTATTATCATTATTATTTCTGTTATTATCGTTATTAGTATTGTTATTATCATTATTATTTCTTTTATTATCATTATTATTATTGTTATTATCATTATTATTTCTGTTATTATCGTTATTATTATTGTTATTATCATTATTTTTATTGTCATTACCATTACTATTATTGTTATTATCATTCTTATTATTGTTATTATTATTATTATTACTGTTATTATCATCATTATTGTTGTTATTATCATTATTATTATTGTTATTATCATTATTATCTCTGTTATTATTATTATTATTATTGTTATTATTGTTATTATCATTATTATTAGTGTTATTATCATTATTACTACTGTTATTATCATTATTATTATTGTCATCACCATTATTATTATTGTTATTATCATTATTATTATTGTTATTACCATTATTATTATTGTTATTATCATTATTGTTTCTGTTATTATCATTCTTAGTATTGTTATTATCACTATTATTTCTGGGATTATCATTATTATTTCTGTTATTATCAATATTATTATTGCCATTACCATTATTATTTCTATTATTATCATTATTATTTCTTTTATTATCATTATTATTGTTGTTATTACCATTATTATTATTGTTATTATCATTATTATTTCTGTTATTATCATTATTATTAGTGTTATTATTATTATTATTTTATTATAGTTAATATCATGATTATAGTTCTTTTTATCATTATTATTACCGTTATTATCATTATTACTGTCGATAATGTCATTATTATTATTGTTATTACCATTATTATTATTGTTCTTACCATTATTGTTATTGTTATTACCATTATTATTATTGTTATTCTTATTATTATTTCTGTCATTATCGTTATTATTATTGTTATTACCATTATTATTATTATTATTATCATTATTATTATTGTTATTACCATTATTATTATAGTTAATATCATTATCATTATTATTTCTGTTATTATCATTATCATTACTGTTATTATCATTATTATTTCTGTTATTATCGTTATTAGTATTGTTATTATCATTATTATTTCTTTTATTACCATTATTATTATTGTTATTATCATTATTATTATTGTCATTACCATTACTATTACTGTTATTATCATTCTTATTATTGTTATTATTATTATTATTACTGTTATTATCATCATCATTATTGTTGTTATTATCATTATTATTATTGTTATTATCATTATTATTATTGCTATTACCATTATTATTATTGTTATTATCATTATTATTATTGCTATTATCATTATTATTTCTGTTATTACCATTATTATTATTGTTATTATCATTATTATTTCTGTTATTATCGTTATTATTGTTGTTATTACCACTATTATTATTGTTATTATCATTATTACTTCTGTTATTGTCATTATTGTTATTGTTAACACTATTATTATTATTGTTATTATCATTATTATTTCTGTTATTATCATTATTATTTCTGTTATTATAATTATTATTAGTGTTATTATCATTATTATTACTGTTATTATTATTATTATTGTTGTTATTACCATTATTATTATTGTTATTATCATTATATTTACTGTTATTATTATTATTATTATTGTTATTATCATTATTATTAGTGTTATTATCATTATTATTTCTTTTATTATCATTATTATTATTGTTATTATCATTATTATTTCTGTTATTATCAATATTATTATTGCCATTACCATTATTATTTCTATTATTATCATTATTATTTCTTTTATTATCATTATTATTGTTGTTTTTACCATTATTATTATTGTTATTATCATTATTATTTCTGTTATTATCATTATCATTAATGTAATTATCATTATTATTTCTGTTATTATCGTTATTAGTATTGTTATTATCATTATTATTTCTGTTATTATCGTTATTATTATTGTTTTTACCACTACTATTATTGTTATTATCATTATTATTACTGTTATTATCATTATTATTACTGTTATTATCATCATTATTGTTGCTATTATCATTATTACTGTCGTTCATGTCATTGTTATTATCTTTATTAGTATTGCTATTATCGTTATCATTACTGTTATTATCATTATTATTGTCGATAATGCCATTATTATCATTGTTATTACCATTAGTATTATTGTCATTCTTATTATTATTTCTGTCATTATCGTTATTATTATTGTTATTACCATTATTATTATTGTTAATATCATTATTATTGTTGTTATAACCATTATTATTATTGTTATTATCATTATTACTTCTGTTATTGTCATTATTGTTATTGTTAACACTATTATTATTATTGTTATTATCATTATTATTTCTGTTATTATCATTATTATTTCTGTTATTATCATTATTATTAGTGTTATTATCATTATTATTACTGTTATTATTATTATTATTGTTGTTATTACCATTATTATTATTGTTATTATCATTATTATTTCTGTTATTGTCATTATTATTGGTGTTATTATCATTATTATTACTGTTATTATCATCATTATTGTTGCTATTATCATTATTGTTGTCGTTAATGTCATTGTTATTATCTTTATTAGTATTGCTATTATCATTATCATTACTGTTATTATCATTATTATTGTTGATAATGCCATTATTATCATTGTTATTACCATTATTATTATTGTTATTCTTATTATTATTTCTGTCATTATCGTTATTATTATTGTTATTACCATTATTATTATTGTTGATATCATTATTATTGTTGTTATAACCATTATTATTATTGTTATTACCATTATTATTATTGTTGATATCATTATTATTGTTGTTATAACCATTATTATTATTGTTATTATCATTATTATTTCTGTTATTATCATTATTATTTCTGTTATTATCATTATTATTAGTGTTATTATCATTATAATTACTGTTATTATTATTATTATAATTGTTATTATCATTATTATTAGTGTTATTATCATTATTATTTCTGTTATTACCATTATTATTATTGTTATTATCATTATTATTTCCGTTATTATCATTAGTATTCTTGTTATTACCATTACTATTATTGTTATTACCATTATAATCATTGTTTTCATCGTTATTATTATTGTTATTACCATTATTATTATAGTTAATATCATCATTATTGTTGTTATTATCATTATTATTATTGCTATTATCATTATCATTACTGTTACTGTTAACACTATTATTATTATTGTTATTATCATTATTATTAGTGTTATTATCACTATTATTTCTGTTATTATCATTATTATTATTGTTATTACCATTATTATTATTGTTATTACCATTATTATTATTGTTATTATCATTATTATTATTGTTATTATCATTATTATTTCTGTTATTATCATTATTATTAGTGTTATTATTATTATTATTATTATTATAGTTAATATCATGATTATAGTTCTTTTTATCATTATTATTACCGTTATTATCATTATTACTGTCGATAATGTCATTATTATTATTGTTATTACCATTATTGTTATTGTTATTACCATTATTATTATTGTTATTCTTATTATTATTTCTGTCATTATTGTTATTATTATTGTTATTACCATTATTATTATAGTTAATATCATTATCATTATTATTTCTGTTATTATCATTATTATTTCTGTTATTATCGTTATTATTATTGTTATTATCATTATTATTATTGTCATTACCATTACTATTATTGTTATTATCATTCTTATTATTGTTATTATCATTCTTATTATTGTTATTATTATTTTTATTACTGTTATTATCATCATTATTGTTGTTATTATCATTATTATTATCATTATTATTTCTATTATTATCGATATTATTTCTGTTATTATCATCATTAGTATTGTTATTATCATTATTATCTCTGTTATTATTATTATTATTATTGTCATTACCATTATTATTATTGTTATTATCATTATTATTATTGTTATTACCATTATTATTATTGTTATTATCATTATTGTTTCTGTTATTATCATTGTTAGTATTGTTATTATCACTATTATTTCTGGGATTATCATTATTGTTATTGTTATTACAATTATTACTATTGTTATTATCATTATTATTTCTGTTATTATCAATAGTATTATTGCCATTACCATTATTATTTCTATTATTATCATTATTATTTCTTTTATTATCATTATTATTGTTGTTATTACCATTATTATTATTATTATCATTATTATTTCTGTTATTATCATTATTATTAGTGTTATTATTATTATTATTATTATTATTATAGTTAATATCATGATTATAGTTCTTTGTATCATTATTATTACCGTTATTATCATTATTACTGTCGATAATGTCATTATTATTATTGTTATTACCATTATTATTATTGTTATTCTTATTATTATTTCTGTCATTATCGTTATTATTATTGTTATTACCATTATTATTATTATTATTATCATTATTATTATTGTTATTACCATTATTATTATAGTTAATATCATTATCATTATTATTTCTGTTATTATCATTATCATTACTGTTATTATCATTATTATTTCTGTTATTATCAATATTATTATTGCCATTACCATTATTATTTCTATTATTATCATTATTATTTCTTTTATTATCATTATTATTATTGTTATTACCATTATTATTATTGTTAATATCATTATTATTTATGTTATTATCGTTATTATTATTATTATTATAATTATTATTAGCGTTATTATCATTAATCTTATAGTTAATATCATCATTATTGTTGTTATTACCATTATTATTATTGTTAATATCATCATTATTGTTGTTATTACCATTATTAATATTGTTATTATCATTATTATTGCTGTTATTATCGTTATTATTATTGTTGTTATTATCATTATTATTTCTTTTATTATCATTATTATTATTGTTATTACCATCATTATTATTGTTATTATCATTATTATTTCTGTTATTATCATTATTATTGTTGTTATTACCACTATTATTATTGTTATTATCATTATTATTTCTGTTATTATCATTATTATTGTTGTTATAACCATTATTATTATTGTTATTATCATTATTACTTCTGTTAGTGTCATTATTGTTATTGTTAACACTATTATTATTATTGTTATTATCATTATTATTTCTGTTATTATCATTATTATTAGTGTTATTATCATTATTATTACTGTTATTATCATTATTATTACTGTTATTATCATCATGATTGTTGCTATTATCATTATTATTATTGTTATTACCATTATTATTATTGTTATTATCATTATTATTTCTGTTATTATCGTTATTATTATTGTTATTACCATTACTATTATTCTTATTACCATTATTATTATTGTTATTATCATTATTATTTCTGTTATTATCATTATTATTAGTGTTATTATCATTATTATTACTGTTATTATCATTATTATTACTGTTATTATCATCATTATTGTTGCTATTATCATTATTATCGTCGTTAATGTCATTATTATTATTACTGTTATTATCTTTATTAGTATTGCTATTATCATTATCATTACTGTTATTATCATTATTATTGTCGATAATGCCATTATTATCATTGTTATTACCATTATTATTATTGTTATTCTTATTATTATTTCTGTCATTATCGTTATTATTATTGTTATTACCATTATTATTATTGTTAATATCATTATTATTGTTGTTATAACCATTATTATTATTGTTATTATCATTATTACTTCTGTTATTGTCATTATTGTTATTGTTAACACTATTATTATTATTGTAATTATCATTATTATTTCTGTTATTATCATTATTATTTCTTTTATTACCATTATTATTATTGTTATTATCATTATTATTTCTGTTATTATCAATATTATTATTGCCATTACCATTATTATTTCTATTATTATCATTATTATTTCTTTTATTATCATTATTATTGTTGTTATTACCATTATTATTATTGTTATTATCATTATTATTTCTGTTATTATCATTATCATTAATGTAATTATCATTATTATTTCTGTTATTATCGTTATTAGTATTGTTATTATCATTATTATTTCTGTTATTATCGTTATTATTATTGTTTTTACCACTACTATTATTGTTATTATCATTATTATTACTGTTATTATCATTATTATTACTGTTATTATCATCATTATTGTTGCTATTATCATTATTACTGTCGTTCATGTCATTGTTATTATCTTTATTAGTATTGCTATTATCGTTATCATTACTGTTATTATCATTATTATTGTCGATAATGCCATTATTATCATTGTTATTAGCATTATTATTATTGTCATTCTTATTATTATTTCTGTCATTATCGTTATTATTATTGTTATTACCATTATTATTATTGTTAATATCATTATTATTGTTGTTATAACCATTATTATTATTGTTATTATCATTATTACTTCTGTTATTGTCATTATTGTTATTGTTAACACTATTATTATTATTGTTATTATCATTATTATTTCTGTTATTATCATTATTATTTCTGTTATTATCATTATTATTAGTGTTATTATCATTATTATTACTGTTATTATTATTATTATCGTTGTTATTACCATTATTATTATTGTTATTATCATTATTATTTCTGTTATTGTCATTATTATTGGTGTTATTATCATTATTATTACTGTTATTATCATCATTATTGTTGCTATTATCATTATTGTTGTCGTTAATGTCATTGTTATTATCTTTATTAGTATTGCTATTATCATTATCATTACTGTTATTATCATTATTATTGTTGATAATGCCATTATTATCATTGTTATTACCATTATTATTATTGTTATTCTTATTATTATTTCTGTCATTATCGTTATTATTATTGTTATTACCATTATTATTATTGTTGATATCATTATTATTGTTGTTATAACCATTATTATTATTGTTATTACCATTATTATTATTGTTGATATCATTATTATTGTTGTTATAACCATTATTATTATTGTTATTATCATTATTATTTCTGTTATTATCATTATTATTTCTGTTATTATCATTATTATTAGTGTTATTATCATTATAATTACTGTTATTATTATTATTATAATTGTTATTATCATTATTATTAGTGTTATTATCATTATTATTTCATTTATTATCATTATTATTATGGTTATTATCATTATTATTTCTGTTATTATCAATATTATTATTGCCATTACCATTATTATTTCTATTATTATCATTATTATTTCTTTTATTATCATTATTATTGTTGTTTTTACCATTATTATTATTGTTATTATCATTATTATTTCTGTTATTATCATTATCATTAATGTAATTATCATTATTATTTCTGTTATTATCGTTATTAGTATTGTTATTATCATTATTATTTCTGTTATTATCGTTATTATTATTGTTTTTACCACTACTATTATTGTTATTATCATTATTATTAGTGTTATTATCATTATTATTTCTGTTATTACCATTATTATTATTGTTATTATCATTATTATTTCCGTTATTATCATTAGTATTCTTGTTATTACCATTACTATTATTGTTATTACCATTATAATCATTGTTTTCATCGTTATTATTATTGTTATTACCATTATTATTATAGTTAATATCATCATTATTGTTGTTATTATCATTATTATTATTGCTATTATCATTATCATTACTGTTACTGTTAACACTATTATTATTACTGTTATTATCATTATTATTAGTGTTATTATCACTATTATTTCTGTTATTATCATTATTATTATTGTTATTACCATTATTATTATTGTTATTACCATTATTATTATTGTTATTATCATTATTATTATTGTTATTATCATTATTATTTCTGTTATTATCATTATTATTAGTGTTATTATTATTATTATTATTATTATAGTTAATATCATGATTATAGTTCTTTTTATCATTATTATTACCGTTATTATCATTATTACTGTCGATAATGTCATTATCATTATTGTTATTACCATTATTGTTATTGTTATTACCATTATTATTATTGTTATTCTTATTATTATTTCTGTCATTATTGTTATTATTATTGTTATTACCATTATTATTTCTGTTATTATCATTATTATTATTGTTATTACCATTATTATTATAGTTAATATCATTATCATTATTATTTCTGTTATTATCATTATTATTTCTGTTATTATCGTTATTATTATTGTTATTATCATTATTATTATTGTCATTACCATTACTATTATTGTTATTATCATTCTTATTATTGTTATTATTATTTTTATTACTGTTATTATCATCATTATTGTTGTTATTATCATTATTAGTATTGTTATTATCTTTATTATTTCTATTATTATCGATATTATTTCTGTTATTATCATCATTAGTATTGTTATTATCATTATTATCTCTGTTATTATTATTATTATTATTGTTATTATTGTTATTATCATTATTATTAGTGTTATTATCATTATTACTACTGTTATTATCATTATTATTATTGTCATTACCATTATTATTATTGTTATTATCATTATTATTATTGTTATTACCATTATTATTATTGTTATTATCATTATTGTTTCTGTTATTATCATTGTTAGTATTGTTATTATCACTATTATTTCTGGGATTATCATTATTATTATTGTTATTACAATTATTACTATTGTTATTATCATTATTATTTCTGTTATTATCAATAGTATTATTGTCATTACCATTATTATTTCTATTATTATCATTATTATTTCTCTTATTATCATTATTATTGTTGCTATTACCATTATTATTATTATTATCATTATTATTTCTGTTATTATCATTATATTAGTGTTATTATTATTATTATTATTATTATTATAGTTAATATCATGATTATAGTTCTTTTTATCATTATTATTACCGTTATTATCATTATTACTGTCGATAATGTCATTATTATTATTGTTATTACCATTATTATTATTGTTATTCTTATTATTATTTCTGTCATTATCGTTATTATTATTGTTATTACCATTATTAATATTATTATTATCATTATTATTATTGTTATTACCATTATTATTATAGTTAATATCATTATCATTATTATTTCTGTTATTATCAATATCATTACTGTTATTATCATTATTATTTCTGTTATTATCAATATTATTATTGCCATTACCATTATTATTTCTATTATTATCGTTATTATTTCTTTTATTATCATTATTATTATTGTTATTACCATTATTATTATTGTTAATATCATTATTATTTATGTTATTACCGTTATTATTATTATTATTATAATTATTATTAGCGTTATTATCATTAATCTTATAGTTAATATCATCATTATTGTTGTTATTACCATTATTATTATTGTTAATATCATCATTATTGTTGTTATTACCATTATTAATATTGTTATTATCATTATTATTGCTGTAATTATCGTTATTATTATTGTTGTTATTATCATTATTATTTCTGTTATTATCATTATTATTGTTGTTATAACCATTATTATTATTGTTATTATCATTATTATTTCTGTTATTATCATTATTATTACTGTTATTATCACTATTATTACTGTTATTATCATCATGATTGTTGCTATTATCATTATTATTATTGTTATTATCATTATTATTAGTGTTATTATCACTATTATTTCTGTTATTATCATTATTATTATTGTTATTACCATTATTAATATTGTTATTACCATTATTATTATTGTTATTATCATTATTATTATTGTTATTATCATTATTATTTCTGTTATTATCATTATTATTAGTGTTATTATTATTATTATTATTATTATAGTTAATATCATGATTATAGTTCTTTTTATCATTATTATTACCGTTATTATCATTATTACTGTCGATAATGTCATTATTATTATTGATATTACCATTATTATTATTGTTATTACCATTATTGTTATTGTTATTACCATTATTATTATTGTTATTCTTATTATTATTTCTGTCATTATTGTTATTATTATTGTTATTACCATTATTATTATAGTTAATATCATTATCATTATTATTTCTGTTATTATCATTATTATTTCTGTTATTATCGTTATTATTATTGTTATTATCATTATTATTATTGTCATTACCATTACTATTATTGTTATTATCATTCTTATTATTGTTATTATTATTTTTATTACTGTTATTATCATCATTATTGTTGTTATTATCATTATTATTATTGTTATTATCATTATTATTTCCATTATTATCGATATTATTTCTGTTATTATCATCATTAGTATTGTTATTATCATTATTATCTCTGTTATTATTATTATTATTATTGTTATTATTGTTATTATCATTATTATTAGTGTTATTATCATTATTACTACTGTTATTATCATTATTATTATTGTCATTACCATTATTATTATTGTTATTATCAATAGTATTATTGCCATTACCATTATTATTTCTATTATTATCATTATTATTTCTCTTATTATCATTATTATTGTTGTTATTACCATTATTATTATTATTATCATTATTATTTCTGTTATTATCATTATTATTAGTGTTATTATTATTATTATTATTATTATAGTTAATATCATGATTATAGTTCTTTTTATCATTATTATTACCGTTATTATCATTATTACTGTCGATAATGTCATTATTATTATTGTTATTACCATTATTATTATTGTTATTCTTATTATTATTTCTGTCATTATCGTTATTATTATTGTTATTACCATTATTAATATTATTATTATCATTATTATTATCGTTATTACCATTATTATTATAGTTAATATCATTATCATTATTATTTCTGTTATTATCATTATCATTACTGTTATTATCATTATTATTTCTGTTATTATCAATATTATTATTGCCATTACCATTATTATTTCTATTATTATCATTATTATTTCTTTTATTATCATTATTATTATTGTTATTACCATTATTGTTATTGTTAATATCATTATTATTTATGTTATTATCGTTATTATTATTATTATTATCATTATTATTGCTGTTATTATCGTTATTATTATTGTTGTTATTATCATTATTAACTCTGTTAGTGTCATTATTGTTATTGTTAACACTATTATTATTATTGTTGTTATCATTATTATTTCTGTTATTATCATTATTATTAGTGTTATTATCATTATTATTACTGTTATTATCATTATTATTACTGTTATTATCATCATGATTGTTGCTATTATCATTATTATTATTGTTATTACCATTATTATTATTGTTATTATCATTATTATTTCTGTTATTATCGTTATTATTATTGTTATTACCATTACTATTATTCTTATTACCATTATTATTATTGTTATTATCATTATCATTACTGTTATTATCATTATTATTATTGCTATTATCATTATCATTACTGTTACTGTTAACACTATTATTATTATTGTTATTATCATTATTATTAGTGTTATTATCACTATTATTTCTGTTATTATCATTATTATTATTGTTATTACCATTATTATTATTGTTATTACCATTATTATTATTCTTATTATCATTATTATTTCTGTTATTATCATTATTATTTTTGCTATTACCATTATTATTATTGTTATTATCATTATTATTAGTGTTATTATCATTATTATTAGTGTCATTGTCATTATTATTATAGTTAATATCATCATTATTGTTGTTATTCCCATTATTACTGCTGTTATTATCATTATTATTATTGTCATTACCATTATTATAATTGTTATTGTTAATATTATTATTATTCCTGTTATTATCATCATTATTGTTGTTATTATCATTATTATTACTGTTATTATCATTATTGTTGTCGTTAATGTCATTATCATTATTACTGTTATCATCTTTATTAGTATTGCTATTATTATTATCATTACTATTATTATTATTATTATTGTCGATAATGCCATTACTATTATTGTTATTACCATTATTATTATTGTTATTCTCATTACTATTTCTGTTATTGTCATTATTGTTATTGCTAACACTATTATTATTATTATTGTTATTACAATTATTATTATTGTTATTATCATTATTATTATTGTTATTACTATTATTATTATTGTTATTATAATTATTATTTCTGTTATTATCATTATTATTATTGTTATTACTATTATTATTATTGTTATTACCATTACTATTATTGTTATTATCATTATGGTTATTGTTAACACTATTATTATTATTGTTATTATCATTATTATTTATGTTATTATCGTTATTATTATTGTTATTATCATTATTATTTATGTTATTATCGTTATTATTATTGTTATTATCATTATTATTTATGTTATTATCATTATTATTATTGTTATCACCATTATTATTATAGTTTTATCATTACTATTTCTGTTATTATCGTTATTACTTCTGTTATTATTATTATTATTATCATTATTATTTCTGTTATTATCATTATTATTATTGTTATTATCATTATTATTTCTATTATTATCATTATTATTTCTTTTATTATCATTCTTATTATAGTTATTACCATTATTATTATTGTTATTCTCATTACTATTTCTGTTATTATCGTTATTATTATTGTTATTACCATTACTATTATTGTTATTGTCATTATTATTAGTGTTGTTATCATTATTATTTCTTTTATTATCTTTATTATTATTGTTATTATCAATATTATTATTGCCATTACCATTATTATTTCTATTATTATCATTATTATTTCTTTTATTATCATTATTATTGTAGATATTACCATTATGATTATTGTTATTATCATTATTATTCCTGTGATTATCATTATTATTGTTGTTATTACCATTATTATTATTGTTATTATCATTATTATTTCTGTTATTGTCATTATTGTTATTGTTAACACTATTATTATTATTGTTATTACCATTATTATTATTGTTATTATCATTATTATTGTTGATAATGCCATTATTATTATTGTTATTCTCATTATTATTTCTGTTATTGTCGTTATTATTATTGTTATTACCATTATTATTTCTTTTATTATCATTATTATTATTGTTACTATCATTATTATTTCTGTTATTGTCCTTATTGTTATTGTTAACACTATTATTATTATTGTATTAGCATTACTATTTATGTTATTATCATTATAATTATACTTATTACCATTATTATTATTGTTATTCTTATTAGTGTTTCTGTAATTATCGTTCTTATTATTGTTATTATCATTATTATTTCTGTTATTATCAATATTATTATTGTCATTACCATTATTATTATTGTTATTATCATTATTATTATTGTTATCATCATTATTATTTCTGTTATTGTCATTATTAGTATTGCTATTATGATTATCATTACAGGTATTATCATTATTATTGTTGTTATTGCCATTACTATTATTATTGTTATTATCGTTACTATTTCTTTTATTATCATTATTATTATTGTTATTATTCTTATTATTACTGTTATTATCTTTATTAGTATTGCTATTATCATTATCATTACTGTTATTATCATTATTATTGTTGATAATGCCATTACTATTATTGTTATTACCATTATTATTATTGTTATTATCATTACTATTTCTGTTATTATCGTTATTATTATTGTTATTCCCATTATTATTTCTGTTATTATAATAATTATTATTGTTGTTATTACCATTATTATTATTGTTATTATCATTATTATTATTGCTATTATCATTATTATTTCTGTTATTATCATTATTATTATTGTTATTACCATTATTATTATTGTTATTATCATTACTATTAGTGTTATTATCATTATTATTAGTGATATTGTCATTATTATTATAGTTAATATCATCATTATTGTTGTTATTATCATTATTATTGTCGTTAATGTCATTATTATTATTACTTTTATTATCTTTATTAGTATTGCTATTATCATTATCATTACTGTTATTATCATTATTATTATCAATAATGCCATTATTATGATTGTTATTCTCATTATTATTTCTGTTATTATCGTTATTATTATTGTTATTATCATTATTATTTCTGTTATTACCATTATTATTATTGTTATTATCATTATTATTTCCGTTATTATCATTAGTATTCTTGTTATTACCATTACTATTATTGTTATTACCATTATAATCATTGTTTTTATCGTTATTATTATTGTTATTACCATTATTATTATAGTTAATATCATCATTATTGTTGTTATTATCATTATTATTATTGCTATTATCATTATCATTACTGTTACTGTTAACACTATTATTATTATTGTTATTATCATTATTATTAGTGTTATTATCACTATTATTTCTGTTATTATCATTATTATTATTGTTATTACCATTATTATTATTGTTATTACCATTATTATTATTGTTATTATCATTATTATTATTGTTATTATCATTATTATTTCTGTTATTATCATTATTATTAGTGTTATTATTATTATTATTATTATTATAGTTAATATCATGATTATAGTTCTTTTTATCATTATTATTACCGTTATTATCATTATTACTGTCGATAATGTCATTATTATTATTGTTATTACCATTATTATTATTGTTATTCTAATTATTATTTCTGTCATTATCGTTATTATTATTGTTATTACCATTATTATTATAGTTAATATCATTATCACTATTATTTCTGTTATTATCATTATTATTTCTGTTATTATCGTTATTATTATTGTTATTATCATTATTATTATTGTCATTACCATTACTATTATTGTTATTATCATTCTTATTATTGTTATTATTATTTTTGTTACTGTTATTATCATCATTATTGTTGTTATTATCATTATTAGTATTGTTATTATCATTATTATTTCTATTATTATCGATATTATTTCTGTTATTATCATCATTAGTATTGTTATTATCATTATTATCTCTGTTATTATTATTATTATTATTGTTATTATTGTTATTATCATTATTATTAGTGTTATTATCATTATTACTACTGTTATTATCATTATTATTATTGTCATTACCATTATTATTATTGTTATTATCATTATTATTATTGTTATTACCATTATTATTATTGTTATTATCATTATTATTTCTGTTATTATCAATAGTATTATTGTCATTACCATTATTATTTCTATTATTATCATTATTATTTCTCTTATTATCATTATTATTGTTGTTATTACCATTATTATTATTATTATCATTATTATTTCTGTTATTATCATTATATTAGTGTTATTATTATTATTATTATTATTATTATAGTTAATATCATGATTATAGTTCTTTTTATCATTATTATTACCGTTATTATCATTATTACTGTCGATAATGTCATTATTATTATTGTTATTACCATTATTATTATTGTTATTCTTATTATTATTTCTGTCATTATCGTTATTATTATTGTTATTACCATTATTAATATTATTATTATCATTATTATTATTGTTATTACCATTATTATTATAGTTAATATCATTATCATTATTATTTCTGTTATTATCAATATCATTACTGTTATTATCATTATTATTTCTGTTATTATCAATATTATTATTGCCATTACCATTATTATTTCTATTATTATCATTATTATTTCTTTTATTATCATTATTATTATTGTTATTACCATTATTATTATTGTTAATATCATTATTATTTATGTTATTATCGTTATTATTATTATTATTATAATTATTATTAGCGTTATTATCATTAATCTTATAGTTAATATCATCATTATTGTTGTTATTACCATTATTATTATTGTTAATATCATCATTATTGTTGTTATTACCATTATTAATATTGTTATTATCATTATTATTGCTGTAATTATCGTTATTATTATTGTTGTTATTATCATTATTATTTCTTTTATTATCATTATTATTATTGTTATTACCATCATTATTATTGTTATTATCATTATTATTTCTGTTATTATCATTATTATTGTTGTTATTACCACTATTATTATTGTTATTATCATTATTATTTCTGTTATTATCATTATTATTGTTGTTATAACCATTATTATTATTGTTATTATCATTATTATTTCTGTTATTATCATTATTATTACTGTTATTATCACTATTATTACTGTTATTATCATCATGATTGTTGCTATTATCATTATTATTATTGTTATTATCATTATTATTAGTGTTATTATCACTATTATTTCTGTTATTATCATTATTATTATTGTTATTACCATTATTATTATTGTTATTACCATTATTATTATTGTTATTATCATTATTATTATTGTTATTATCATTATTATTTCTGTTATTATCATTATTATTAGTGTTATTATTATTATTATTATTATTATAGTTAATATCATGATTATAGTTCTTTTTATCATTATTATTACCGTTAT
The DNA here is from genome assembly GCA_947623535.1 of Coelioxys conoideus. Lineage (NCBI taxonomy): Eukaryota > Metazoa > Arthropoda > Insecta > Hymenoptera > Megachilidae > Coelioxys > Coelioxys conoideus. The sequence goes on from CANQJN010000026.1 coordinate 3,116,999, forward strand.
TATCATTATTACTGTCGATAATGTCATTATTATTATTGATATTACCATTATTATTATTGTTATTACCATTATTGTTATTGTTATTACCATTATTATTATTGTTATTCTTATTATTATTTCTGTCATTATTGTTATTATTATTGTTATTACCATTATTATTATAGTTAATATCATTATCATTATTATTTCTGTTATTATCATTATTATTTCTGTTATTATCGTTATTATTATTGTTATTATCATTATTATTATTGTCATTACCATTACTATTATTGTTATTATCATTCTTATTATTGTTATTATTATTTTTATTACTGTTATTATCATCATTATTGTTGTTATTATCATTATTATTATTGTTATTATCATTATTACTACTGTTATTATCATTATTATTATTGTCATTACCATTATTATTATTGTTATTATCAATAGTATTATTGCCATTACCATTATTATTTCTATTATTATCATTATTATTTCTCTTATTATCATTATTATTGTTGTTATTACCATTATTATTATTATTATCATTATTATTTCTGTTATTATCATTATTATTAGTGTTATTATTATTATTATTATTATTATAGTTAATATCATGATTATAGTTCTTTTTATCATTATTATTACCGTTATTATCATTATTACTGTCGATAATGTCATTATTATTATTGTTATTACCATTATTATTATTGTTATTCTTATTATTATTTCTGTCATTATCGTTATTATTATTGTTATTACCATTATTAATATTATTATTATCATTATTATTTCTGTTATTATCAATATTATTATTGCCATTACCATTATTATTTCTATTATTATCATTATTATTTCTTTTATTATCATTATTATTATTGTTATTACCATTATTATTATTGTTAATATCATTATTATTTATGTTATTATCGTTATTATTATTATTATTATAATTATTATTAGCGTTATTATCATTAATCTTATAGTTAATATCATCATTATTGTTGTTATTACCATTATTATTATTGTTAATATCATCATTATTGTTGTTATTACCATTATTAATATTGTTATTATCATTATTATTGCTGTTATTATCGTTATTATTATTGTTGTTATTATCATTATTATTTCTTTTATTATCATTATTATTATTGTTATTACCATCATTATTATTATTATTATCATTATTATTTCTGTTATTATCATTATTATTGTTGTTATTACCACTATTATTATTGTTATTATCATTATTATTTCTGTTATTATCATTATTATTGTTGTTATAACCATTATTATTATTTCTATTATCATTATTACCTCTGTTAGTGTCATTATTGTTATTGTTAACACTATTATTATTATTGTTGTTATCATTATTATTTCTGTTATTATCATTATTATTAGTGTTATTATCATTATTATTACTGTTATTATCATTATTATTACTGTTATTATCATCATGATTGTTGCTATTATCATTATTATTATTGTTATTACCATTATTATTATTGTTATTATCATTATTATTTCTGTTATTATCGTTATTATTATTGTTATTACCATTACTATTATTCTTATTACCATTATTATTATTGTTATTATCATTATCATTACTGTTATTATCATTATTATTATTGTTATTATTATTATTATTATTGTTATCATCATTATTATTTCTGTTATTATCATTATTATTATTGTTATTACCATTAATATTATCGGTATTATCATTATTATTTCTGTTATTATCATTCTTATTACTGTTATTATCATTATTATTATTGTTATTACCATTATTATCATTGTTATTATCATTATTATTTCTGTTATTATCGTTATTATTATTGTTAATACAATCATTATTGTTGTTATTATCATTATTATTATTCTCATTATTATTATTATTACTGTTATTATCATCATTATTGTTGTTATTATCATTATCATTATTATTTCTGTTATTATTATTATTATTATTGTTATTATTATTATTATTGTTGTTATTATCATAATTATTAGGGTTATTATCATTATTATTATTGTTATTATCATTATTATTACTTTTATTTTCATTATTATTTCTGTTATTATCATTATTATTTCTGTTAATATCATTATTATTTCTGTTATTATCATTATTATTATTGTTATTACCATTATTATTATTGTTATTACCATTATTATCATTGTTATTATCATTATTATTTCTGTTATTATCGTTATTATTATTGTTAATATCATCATTATTGTTGTTATTATCATTATTACTACTGTTATTATCATTATTATTATTGTCATTACCATTATTATTATTGTTATTATCATTATTATTATTCTTATTATTATTATTATTACTGTTATTATCACCATTATTGTTGTTATTATCATTATCATTATTATTTCTGTTATTATCATTATCATTACTGTTATTATCATTATTATTTCTGTTATTATCATTATTATTACTGTTATTATCATTATTATTATTGTTAATATCATTATTATTTCTGTTAACACTATTATTATTATTGCTATTATCATTATTATTTATGTTATTATCGTTATTATTATTGTTATTATCATTATTATTTCTGTTATTATCATTATTATTAGTGTTATTACCAGTATTATCATTGTTATTATCTTTATTAGTATTGCTATTATCATTATCATTACTGTTATTATCATTATTATTGTCGATAATGCCATTATTATCATTGTTATTACCATTATTATTATTGTTATTCTTATTATTATTTCTGTCATTATCGTTATTATTATTGTTATTACCATTATTATTCTTATTATTATCATTATTATTATTGTTATTACCATTATTATTATAGTTAATATCATTATCATTATTATTTCTGTTATTATCATTATCATTACTGTTATTATCATTATTATTATAGTTATTACCATTATTATTATTGTTATTCTCATTACTATTTCTGTTATTATCGTTATTATTATTGTTATTATCATTATTATTTCTTTTATTAGCATTAGTATGTTTGTTATTGCCATTATTATTATTGTTATTATCATTATTATTTCTGTTAATATCGTTATTATTATTGTTATTACCATTCCTATTGTTGTTATTATTATTATTATTACTGTTATTATCAACATTATTGTTGTTATTATCATTATTATTATTGTTGTTATCATTCTTATTATTGTTATTATCATTATTATTTCTGTTATTATTATTATTATTATTACTCTTATTATCATTATTATTGTCGTTAATGTCATTATTATTATTACTGTTAATATCTTTATTAGTATTGCTATTATCATTATCATTACTGTTATTATCATTATTCTTCTAGTTAATATCATCATTATTGTTGTAATAACCATTATTATTATTGTTATTATCATTGTTATTTCTGTTATTATCATTATTATTGTTGTTATTACCATTATTATTATTGTTATTATCATTATTATTTCTGTTATTATCAATATTATTATTCCCATTACCATTATTATTTCTATTATTATCATTATTATTTCTTTTATTATCATTATTATTGTTGTTATTACCATTATTATTATTGTTACTATCATTATTATTTCTGTTATTATCATTAGTATTCTTGTTATTACCATTACTATTATTGTTATTACCATTATAATCATTGTTTTTATCGTTATTATTATTGTTATTACCATTATTATTATAGTTAATATCATCATTATTGTTGTTATTATCATTATTATTATTGCTATTATCATTATCATTACTGTTACTGTTAACACTATTATTATTATTGTTATTATCATTATTATTAGTGTTATTATCACTATTATTTCTGTTATTATCATTATTATTATTGTTATTACCATTATTATTATTGTTATTATCATTATTATTTCTGTTAATATCGTTATTATTATTGTTATTACCATTCCTATTATTTTTATTATTATTATTATTACTGTTATTATCAACATTATTGTTGTTATTATCATTATTATTATTGTTGTTATCATTCTTATTATTGTTATTATCATTATTATTTCTGTTATTATTATTATTATTATTACTGTTATTATCATTATTATTGTCGTTAATGTCATTATTATTATTACTGTTAATATCTTTATTAGTATTGCTATTATCATTATCATTACTGTTATTATCATTATTCTTCTAGTTAATATCATCATTATTGTTGTAATAACCATTATTATTATTGTTATTATCATTGTTATTTCGGTTATTATCATTATTATTGTTGTTATTACCATTATTATTATTGTTATTATCATTATTATTTCTGCTATTGTCATTATTGTTATTGTTAACACTATTATTATTATTGTTATTATCATTATTATTTCTGTTATTATCATTATTCTTTCTTTTATTATCATTATTATTATTGTTATTATCATTATTATTTCTGTTATTATCAATATTATTATTCCCATTACCATTATTATTTCTATTATTATCATTATTATTTCTTTTATTATCATTATTATTGTTGTTATTACCATTATTATTATTGTTATTATCATTATTATTTCTGTTATTATCATTATTATTATTGTTATTATTATTATTATTATTATTACTGTCATTATCATTATCATTAGTGTTATTATTATTATTATTATTATTATAGTTAATATCATGATTATAGTTCTTTATATCATTATTATTACCGTTATTATCATTATTACTGTCGATAATGTCATTATTATTATTGTTATTACCATTATTGTTATTGTTATTACCATTATTATTATTGTTATTCTTATTATTATTTCTGTCATTATCGTTATTATTATTGTTATTGCCATTATTATTATTATTATTATCATTATTATTATTGTTATTACCATTATTATTATAGTTAATATCATTATCATTATTATTTCTGTTATTATCATTATTATTCCTTTTATTATCATTATTATTATTGTTATTATCATTATTATTATTGTCATTACCATTACTATTATTGTTATTATCATTCTTATTATTGTTATTATTATTTTTATTACTGTTATTATCATCATTATTGTTGTTATTATCATTATTATTATTGTTATTATCATTATTATTTCTATTATTATCGATATTATTTCTGTTATTATCATCATTAGTATTGTTATTATCATTATTACCTCTGTTATTATTATTATTATTATTATTGTTATTATTGTTATTATCATTATTATTAGTGTTATTATCATTATTACTACTGTTATTATCATTATTATTATTGTCATTACCATTATTATTATTGTTATTATCATTATTATTATTGTTATTACCATTATTATTATTGTTATTATCATTATTGTTTCTGTTATTATCATTCTTAGTATTGTTATTATCACTATTATTTCTGGGATTATCATTATTATTATTGTTATTACAATTATTACTATTGTTATTATCATTATTATTTCTGTTATTATCAATATTATTATTGCCATTACCATTATTATTTCTATTATTATCATTATTATTTCTTTTATTATCATTATTATTGTAGTTATTACCATTATGATTATTGTTATTATCATTATTACTTCTGTTATTGTCATTATTGTTATTGTTAACACTATTATTATTATTGTTATTATCATTATTATTATTGTTATTATTATTATTATTTCTGTTATTGTCATTATTATTGGTGTTATTATCATTATTATTACTGTTATTATCATTAGTATTCTTGTTATTACCATTACTATTATTGTTATTACCATTATAATCATTGTTTTCATCGTTATTATTATTGTTATTACCATTATTATTATAGTTAATATCATCATTATTGTTGTTATTATCATTATTATTATTGCTATTATCATTATCATTACTGTTACTGTTAACACTATTATTATTATTGTTATTATCATTATTATTAGTGTTATTATCACTATTATTTCTGTTATTATCATTATTATTATTGTTATTACCATTATTATTATTGTTATTATCATTATTATTTCTGTTAATATCGTTATTATTATTGTTATTACCATTCCTATTATTTTTATTATTATTATTATTACTGTTATTATCAACATTATTGTTGTTATTATCATTATTATTATTGTTGTTATCATTCTTATTATTGTTATTATCATTATTATTTCTGTTATTATTATTATTATTATTACTGTTATTATCATTATTATTGTCGTTAATGTCATTATTATTATTACTGTTAATATCTTTATTAGTATTGCTATTATCATTATCATTACTGTTATTATCATTATTCTTCTAGTTAATATCATCATTATTGTTGTAATAACCATTATTATTATTGTTATTATCATTGTTATTTCGGTTATTATCATTATTATTGTTGTTATTACCATTATTATTATTGTTATTATCATTATTATTTCTGCTATTGTCATTATTGTTATTGTTAACACTATTATTATTATTGTTATTATCATTATTATTTCTGTTATTATCATTATTCTTTCTTTTATTATCATTATTATTATTGTTATTATCATTATTATTTCTGTTATTATCAATATTATTATTCCCATTACCATTATTATTTCTATTATTATCATTATTATTTCTTTTATTATCATTATTATTGTTGTTATTACCATTATTATTATTGTTATTATCATTATTATTTCTGTTATTATCATTATTATTATTGTTATTATTATTATTATTATTATTACTGTCATTATCATTATCATTAGTGTTATTATTATTATTATTATTATTATAGTTAATATCATGATTATAGTTCTTTATATCATTATTATTACCGTTATTATCATTATTACTGTCGATAATGTCATTATTATTATTGTTATTACCATTATTGTTATTGTTATTACCATTATTATTATTGTTATTCTTATTATTATTTCTGTCATTATCGTTATTATTATTGTTATTGCCATTATTATTATTATTATTATCATTATTATTATTGTTATTACCATTATTATTATAGTTAATATCATTATCATTATTATTTCTGTTATTATCATTATTATTCCTTTTATTATCATTATTATTATTGTTATTATCATTATTATTATTGTCATTACCATTACTATTATTGTTATTATCATTCTTATTATTGTTATTATTATTTTTATTACTGTTATTATCATCATTATTGTTGTTATTATCATTATTATTATTGTTATTATCATTATTATTTCTATTATTATCGATATTATTTCTGTTATTATCATCATTAGTATTGTTATTATCATTATTACCTCTGTTATTATTATTATTATTATTATTGTTATTATTGTTATTATCATTATTATTAGTGTTATTATCATTATTACTACTGTTATTATCATTATTATTATTGTCATTACCATTATTATTATTGTTATTATCATTATTATTATTGTTATTACCATTATTATTATTGTTATTATCATTATTGTTTCTGTTATTATCATTCTTAGTATTGTTATTATCACTATTATTTCTGGGATTATCATTATTATTATTGTTATTACAATTATTACTATTGTTATTATCATTATTATTTCTGTTATTATCAATATTATTATTGCCATTACCATTATTATTTCTATTATTATCATTATTATTTCTTTTATTATCATTATTATTGTAGTTATTACCATTATGATTATTGTTATTATCATTATTACTTCTGTTATTGTCATTATTGTTATTGTTAACACTATTATTATTATTGTTATTATCATTATTATTATTGTTATTATTATTATTATTTCTGTTATTGTCATTATTATTGGTGTTATTATCATTATTATTACTGTTATTATCATCATTATTGTTGCTATTATCATTATTGTTGTCGTTAATGTCATTGTTATTATCTTTATTAGTATTGCTATTATAATTATCATTACTGTTATTATCATTATTATTGTCGATAATGCCATTATTATCATTGTTATTACCATTATTATTATTGTTATTCTTATTATTATTTCTGTCATTATCGTTATTATTATTGTTATTACCATTATTATTATTGTTGATATCATTATTATTGTTGTTATAACCATTATTATTATTGTTATTATCATTATTACTTCTGTTATTGTCATTATTGTTATTGTTAACACTATTATTATTATTGTTATTATCAGTATTATTTCTGTTATTATCATTATTATTTCTGTTATTATCATTATTATTAGTGTTATTATCATTATCATTAATGTAATTATCATTATTATTTCTGTTATTATCGTTATTAGTATTGTTATTATCATTATTATTTCTGTTATTATCGTTATTATTATTGTCTTTACCACTACTATTATTATTATTATCATTATTATTAGTGTTATTATCATTATTATTTCTTTTATTATCTTTATTATTATTGTTATTATCAATATTATTATTGCCATTACCATTATTATTTCTATTATTATCATTATTATTTCTTTTATTATCATTATTATTGTAGTTATTACCATTATGATTATTGTTATTATCATTATTATTTCTGTGATTATCATTATTATTGTTGTTATTACCATTATTATTATTGTTATTATCATTATTATTTCTGTTATTGTCATTATTGTTATTGTTAACGCTATTATTATTATTGTTATTACCATTATTATTATTGTTATTGTCATTATTATTTCTGTTATTATCATTATTAGTATTGTTATTATCATTATTATTTCTGTTATTATGATTATTATTATTGTTGTTATTGTTATTATAATTATTATTAGTGTTATTACCATTATTATTATAGTTAATATCATCATTATTGTTGTTATTCTCATTATTACTACTGTTATTATCTTTATTATTGTCGATAATGCCATTATTATTATTGTTATTGCCATTATAATAATTGTTATTATCATTATTATTATTGTCATTACCATTATTGTAATTGTTATTATCATTCTTGTTATTGTTAATATTATTATTATTCCTGTTATTATCATCATTATTGTTGTTATTAACATTATTATTACTGTTATTATCATTATTATTGTCGTCAATGTCCTTATTATTATTACTGTTATCATCTTCATTAGTATTGCTATTATCATTATCATTACTGTTATTATTATTATTATTGTCGATAATGCCATTACTATTATTGTTATTACCATTATTATTATTGTTGTTATCATTATTATTATTGTTATTTATATTATTATTATTGTTATTATAATTATTACTACTCGTATTATCATTATTATTATAGTTAATATCATCATTATTGTTGTCATGCTCAATATTATTAGTATTATTGTCACTATTATTTCTGTTATTATCATCATTAGTATTGTTATTATCATTATTACCTCTGTTATTATTATTATTATTATTATTGTTATTATTGTTATTATCATTATTATTAGTGTTATTATCATTATTACTACTGTTATTATCATTATTATTATTGTCATTACCATTATTATTATTGTTATTATCATTATTATTATTGTTATTACCATTATTATTATTGTTATTATCATTATTGTTTCTGTTATTATCATTCTTAGTATTGTTATTATCACTATTATTTCTGGGATTATCATTATTATTATTGTTATTACAATTATTACTATTGTTATTATCATTATTATTTCTGTTATTATCAATATTATTATTGCCATTACCATTATTATTTCTATTATTATCATTATTATTTCTTTTATTATCATTATTATTGTAGTTATTACCATTATGATTATTGTTATTATCATTATTACTTCTGTTATTGTCATTATTGTTATTGTTAACACTATTATTATTATTGTTATTATCATTATTATTATTGTTATTATCATTATTATTTCTGTTATTGTCATTATTATTGGTGTTATTATCATTATTATTTCTGTTATTATCAATATTATTATTGCCATTACCATTATTATTTCTATTATTATCATTACTATTATTGTCATTACCATTACTATTACTGTTATTATCATTCTTATTATTGTTATTATTATTATTATTACTGTTATTATCATCATTATTGTTGTTATTATCATTATTATTATTGTTATTATCATTATTATTTCTATTATTATCGTTATTATTTGTGTTATTATCATTATTAGTATTGTTATTATCATTATTATCTCTGTTATTATTATTATTATTATTGTTATTATTGTTATTATCATTATTATTAGTGTTATTATTATTATTGTTTCTGTTATTATCATTCTTAGTATTGTTATTATCACTATTATTTCTGGGATTATCATTATTATTATTGTTATTACAATTACTACTATTGTTATTATCATTATTATTTCTGTTATTATCATTATTATTACTGTTATTATCATCATTATTATTGTCGTTAATGTCATTATTATTATTACTGTTATTATCTTTATTAGTATTGCTATTATCATTATCATTACTGTTATTATCATTATTGTTGTCGATAATGCCATTATTATCATCATCATTACCATTATTATTATTGCTATTATCATTATCACTACTGGTATTATCATTATTATTGTTGTTATTAATCATTATTATTATTGTTATTATCGTTATTATTTCTTTCATTATCATTATTATTATTGTTACTATCATTATTATTTCTGTTATTGTCCTTATTGTTATTGTTAACACTATTATTATTATTGTTATTAGCATTACTATTTATGTTATTATCATTATAATTATTCTTATTACCATTATTATTATTGTTATTCTTATTAGTATTTCTGTAATTATCGTTCTTATTATTGTTATTATCATTATTATTTCTGTTATTATCAATATTATTATTGTCATTACCATTATTATTATTGTTATTATCATTATTATTATTGTTATTATTCTTATTATTACTGTTATTATCTTTATTAGTATTGCTATTAGCATTATCATTACTGTTATTATCATTATTATTGTCGATAATGCCATTACTATTTCTGTTATTATCGTTATTACTTCTGTTATTATTATTATTATTATCATTATTATTGCTGTTATTATCATTATTATTATTGTTATTACCATTATTATTATTGTTATTATCATTATTATTTCTGTTATTATCGTTATTGTTATTGTTATTACCATTACTATTATTCTTATTACCATTATTATTATTGTTATTCTCATTACTATTTCTGTTATTATCGTTATTATTATTGTTATTACCATTACTATTATTGTTATTATCATTATTGTTATTGTTAACACTATTATTATTATTGCTATTATCATTATTATTTTGTTATTATCGTTATTATTATTGTTATTACCATTACTATTATTGTTATTATCATTATTATTAGTGTTATTATCATTATTATTTCTTTTATTATCTTTATTATTATTGTTATTATCAATATTATTATTGCCATTACCATTATTATTTCTATTATTATCATTATTATTTCTTTTATTATCATTATTATTGTAGATATTACCATTATGATTATTGTTATTATCATTATTATTTCTGTGATTATCATTATTATTGTTGTTATTACCATTATTGTTATTGTTATTATCATTATTATTAGTGTTATTATCATTATTACTACTGTTATTATTACTATTATTATTGTCACTACCATTATTATTATTGTTATTATCATTCTTATTATTGTTATTATTACTATTATTACTGTTATTATCATTATTATTTCTGTTATTTTCGTTATTATTATTGTTATTATCATTATTATTATTGTCATTACCATTACTATTATTGTTATTATCATTCTTCTTATTGTTATTATTATTATTATTACTGTTATTATCATTATTATTTCTGATATTATCGTCATTATTATTGTTATTATTACTATTATGATTGTCATTACCATTATTATTATTGTTATTATCATTCTTATTATTTTTATTATTATTATTATTACTGTTATTATCATTATTATTTCTGTTATTATCGTTATTATTATTATTATTATCATTATTATTATTGTCATTACCATTACTATTATTGTTATTATCATTCTTATTATTGTTATTATTATTATTATTACTGTTATTATCATCATTATTGTTGTTATTATCATTATTATTACTGTTATTATCATCATGATTGTTGCTATTATCATTATTATTATTGTTATTATCATTATTATTATTGTTATTATCATTATTATTTCTGTTATTATCGTTATTATTATTGTTATTACCATTACTATTATTCTTATTACCATTATTATTATTGTTATTATCATTATTATTTCCGTTATTATCATTCATAGTATTGTTATTATCACGATTATCTCTGTTATTAATATTATTATTATTGTTATTATTGTTATTATCATTCTTAGTATTGTTATTATCACTATTATTTCTGGGATTATCATTATTATTATTGTTATTACAATTATTACTATTGCTATTATCATTATTATTTCTGTTATTATCATTATTATTATTGTTATTATCATTATTATTTCTATTATTATCATTATTATTTCTTTTATTATCATTCTTATTATAGTTATTACCATTATTATTATTGTTATTCTCATTACTATTTCTGTTATTATCGTTATTATTATTGTTATTATCATTATTATTATTGTCATTACCATTACTATTATTGTTATTATCATTCTTATTATTGTTATTATTATTATTATTACTGTTATTATCATCATTATTGTTGTTATTATCATTATTATTACTGTTATTATCATCATGATTGTTGCTATTATCATTATTATTATTGTTAACACTATTATTATTATTGTTATTACCATTATTATTATTGTTATTATCATTATTATTATTGTCATTACCATTACTATTATTGTTTTTATCATTCTTATTATTGTTATTATTATTATTATTACTGTTATTATCATCATTATTGTTGTTATTATCATTATTATTATTGTTATTATCATTATTATTTCTATTATTATGGTTATTATTTCTGTTATTATCATTATTATCTCCGTTATTATTATTATTATTATTGTTATTATTGTTATTATCATTATTATTAGTGTTATTATCATTATTATTACTGTTATTATCATCATTATTGTTGCTATTATCATTATTATTACTGTTATTATCATTATTATTGTCGTTAATGTCATTATTATTATTACTGTTATTATCTTTATTAGTATTGCTACTATCATTATCATTACTGCTATTATCATTATTCTTATAGTTAATATCATCATTATTGTTGTAATTACCATTATTATTATTGTTATTATCATTATTATTTCTGTTATTATTATTATTATTATTATTGTTATTATCAATATTATTATTGCCATTACCATTATTATTTCTATTATTATCATTATTATTTCTGTTATTATCATTATTATTATTGTTATTACCATTATTATTATTGTTATTATCATTATTATTTCTGTTATTATCGTTATTATTATTGTTATTACCATTGCTATTATTCTTATTACCATTATTATTATTGTTATTATCATTCTCATTATTGTTATTACCATTATTATGATTGTTATTACCATTATTATTATTATTACTGTTATTATCATTATTAGTATTGCTATGATCATTATCATTACTGGTATTATCATTATTATTTCTGTTATTGTCATTATTGTTATTGTTAACACTATTATTATTATTGTTATTACCATTATTATTATTGTTATTATCATTATTATTTCTGTTATTATCATTGTTAGTATTGTTATTATCATTATTATTTCTGTTATTATTATTATTATTATTATTGTTGTTATTGTTATTATCATTACTATTAGTGTTATTATCATTATTACTACTGTTATTATTACTATTATTATTGTCATTACCATTATTATTATTGTTATTATCATTCTTATTATTGTTATTATTACTCTTATTACTGTTATTATCATTATTATTATTGTCATTACCATTACTATTATTGTTATTATCATTCTTATTATTGTTATTATCATTATTATTTCTGTTATTATCGTTATTATTATTGTTATTATCATTATTATTATTGTCATTACCATTACTATTATTGTTATTATCATTCTTATTAATGTTATTATTATTATTATTACTGTTATTAACATCATTATTGTTGTTATTATCATTATTATTACTGTTATTATCATCATGATTGTTGCTATTATCATTACTATTATTGTTAACACTATTATTATTATTGTTATTACCATTATTATTATTGTTATTATCATTATTATTTCTGTTATTATTATTATTATTATTGTTATTATCATTATTATTTCTGTTATTATCATTATTATTGTTGTTATTACCATTATTATTATTGTTATTATCATTATTATTTCTGTTATTATCATTATTATTTCTGTTATTATTATAATTATTATTGTTATTATCATTATTATTAGTGTTATTATCATTACTATTTCTTTTATTATCATTATTATTATTGTTATTATCATCATTATTTCTGTTATTATCAATATTATTATTGCCATTACCATTATTATTTCTATTATTATCATTATTATTTCTTTTATTATCATTATTATTGTTGTTATTACCATTATTATTATTGTTATTACCATTATTATTATAGTTAATATCATTATCATTATTATTTCTGTTATTATCATTATTATTCCTTTTATTATCATTATTATTATTGTTATTATCATTATTATTATTGTCATTACCATTACTATTATTGTTATTATCATTCTTATTATTGTTATTATTATTTTTATTACTGTTATTATCATCATTATTGTTGTTATTATCATTATTATTATTGTTATTATCATTATTATTTCTATTATTATCGATATTATTTCTGTTATTATCATCATTAGTATTGTTATTATCATTATTATCTCTGTTATTATTATTATTATTATTGTTATTATTGTTATTATCATTATTATTTCTGTTATTGTCATTATTGTTATTGTTAACACTATTATTATTATTGTTATTATCATTATTATTTCTGTTATTATCATTATCATTACTGTAATTATCATTATTATTTCTGTTATTATCGTTATTAGTATTGTTATTATCATTATTATTTCTGTTATTATCGTTATTATTATTGTTATTACCATTACTATTATTGTTATTATCATTATTATTAGTGTTATTATCATTATTATTTCTTTTATTATCATTATTATTATTGTTATTATCATTATTATTTCTGTTATTATCAATATTATTATTGCCATTACCATTATTATTTCTATTATTATCATTATTATTTCTTTTATTATCATTATTATTGTTGTTATTACCATTATTATTATTGTTATTATCATTATTATTTCTGTTATTATCATTATTACTTCTGTTATTGTCATTATTGTTATTGTTAACACTATTATTATTATTGTTATTATCAGTATTATTTCTGTTATTATCATTATTATTAGTGTTATTATCATTATAATTACTGTTATTATTATTATTATTATTGTTATTATCATTATTATTAGTGTTATTATCATTATTATTTCTTTTATTATCATTATTATTATTGTTATTATCATTATTATTTCTGTTATTATCAATATTATTATTGCCATTACCATTATTATTTCTATTATTATCATTATTATTTCTTTTATTATCATTATTATTGTTGTTTTTACCATTATTATTATTGTTATTATCATTATTATTTCTGTGATTATCATTATTATTGTTGTTATTACCATTATTATTATTGTTATTATCATTATTATTTCTGTTATTGTCATTATTGTTATTGTTAACGCTATTATTACTATTGTTATTACCATTATTATTATTGTTATTGTCATTATTATTTCTGTTATTATCATTATTAGTATTGTTATTATCATTATTATTTCTGTTATTATGATTATTATTATTGTTGTTATTGTTATTATAATTATTATTAGTGTTATTACCATTATTATTATAGTTAATATCATCATTATTGTTGTTATTCTCATTATTACTACTGTTATTATCTTTATTATTGTCGATAATGCCATTATTATTATTGTTATTGCCATTATAATAATTGTTATTATCATTATTATTATTGTCATTACCATTATTGTAATTGTTATTATCATTCTTGTTATTGTTAATATTATTATTATTCCTGTTATTATCATCATTAGTATTGTTATTATCATTATTACCTCTGTTATTATTATTATTATTATTATTGTTAGTATTGTTATTATCATTATTATTAGTGTTATTATCATTATTACTACTGTTATTATCATTATTATTATTGTCATTACCATTATTATTATTGTTATTATCATTATTATTATTGTTATTACCATTATTATTATTGTTATTATCATTATTGTTTCTGTTATTATCATTCTTAGTATTGTTATTATCACTATTATTTCTGGGATTATCATTATTATTATTGTTATTACAATTATTACTATTGTTATTATCATTATTATTTCTGTTATTATCAATATTATTATTGCCATTACCATTATTATTTCTATTATTATCATTATTATTTCTTTTATTATCATTATTATTGTAGTTATTACCATTATGATTATTGTTATTATCATTATTACTTCTGTTATTGTCATTATTGTTATTGTTAACACTATTATTATTATTGTTATTATCATTATTATTATTGTTATTATCATTATTATTTCTGTTATTGTCATTATTATTGGTGTTATTATCATTATTATTTCTGTTATTATCAATATTATTATTGCCATTACCATTATTATTTCTATTATTATCATTACTATTATTGTCATTACCATTACTATTACTGTTATTATCATTCTTATTATTGTTATTATTATTATTATTACTGTTATTATCATCATTATTGTTGTTATTATCATTATTATTATTGTTATTATCATTATTATTTCTATTATTATCGTTATTATTTGTGTTATTATCATTATTAGTATTGTTATTATCATTATTATCTCTGTTATTATTATTATTATTATTGTTATTATTGTTATTATCATTATTATTAGTGTTATTATCATTATTGTTTCTGTTATTATCATTCTTAGTATTGTTATTATCACTATTATTTCTGGGATTATCATTATTATTATTGTTATTACAATTACTACTATTGTTATTATCATTATTATTTCTGTTATTATCATTATTATTACTGTTATTATCATCATTATTATTGTCGTTAATGTCATTATTATTATTACTGTTATTATCTTTATTAGTATTGCTATTATCATTATCATTACTGTTATTATCATTATTATTGTCGATAATGCCATTATTATCATCATCATTACCATTATTATTATTGCTATTATCATTATCACTACTGGTATTATCATTATTATTGTTGTTATTAATCATTATTATTATTGTTATTATCGTTATTATTTCTTTCATTATCATTATTATTATTGTTACTATCATTATTATTTCTGTTATTGTCCTTATTGTTATTGTTAACACTATTATTATTATTGTTATTAGCATTACTATTTATGTTATTATCATTATAATTATTCTTATTACCATTATTATTATTGTTATTCTTATTAGTATTTCTGTAATTATCGTTCTTATTATTGTTATTATCATTATTATTTCTGTTATTATCAATATTATTATTGTCATTACCATTATTATTATTGTTATTATCATTATTATTATTGTTATTATTCTTATTATTACTGTTATTATCTTTATTAGTATTGCTATTAGCATTATCATTACTGTTATTATCATTATTATTGTCGATAATGCCATTACTATTTCTGTTATTATCGTTATTACTTCTGTTATTATTATTATTATTATCATTATTATTGCTGTTATTATCATTATTATTATTGTTATTACCATTATTATTATTGTTATTATCATTATTATTTCTGTTATTATCGTTATTGTTATTGTTATTACCATTACTATTATTCTTATTACCATTATTATTATCGTTATTCTCATTACTATTTCTGTTATTATCGTTATTATTATTGTTATTACCATTACTATTATTGTTATTATCATTATTGTTATTGTTAACACTATTATTATTATTGCTATTATCATTATTATTTTGTTATTATCGTTATTATTATTGTTATTACCATTACTATTATTGTTATTATCATTATTATTAGTGTTATTATCATTATTATTTCTTTTATTATCTTTATTATTATTGTTATTATCAATATTATTATTGCCATTACCATTATTATTTCTATTATTATCATTATTATTTCTTTTATTATCATTATTATTGTAGATATTACCATTATGATTATTGTTATTATCATTATTATTTCTGTGATTATCATTATTATTGTTGTTATTACCATTATTGTTATTGTTATTATCATTATTATTAGTGTTATTATCATTATTACTACTGTTATTATTACTATTATTATTGTCACTACCATTATTATTATTGTTATTATCATTCTTATTATTGTTATTATTACTATTATTACTGTTATTATCATTATTATTTCTGTTATTTTCGTTATTATTATTGTTATTATCATTATTATTATTGTCATTACCATTACTATTATTGTTATTATCATTCTTCTTATTGTTATTATTATTATTATTACTGTTATTATCATTATTATTTCTGATATTATCGTCATTATTATTGTTATTATTACTATTATTATTGTCATTACCATTATTATTATTGTTATTATCATTCTTATTATTTTTATTATTATTATTATTACTGTTATTATCATTATTATTTCTGTTATTATCGTTATTATTATTATTATTATCATTATTATTATTGTCATTACCATTACTATTATTGTTGTTATCATTCTTATTATTGTTATTATTATTATTATTACTGTTATTATCATCATTATTGTTGTTATTATCATTATTATTACTGTTATTATCATCATGATTGTTGCTATTATCATTATTATTATTGTTATTACCATTATTATTATTGTTATTATCATTATTATTTCTGTTATTATCGTTATTATTATTGTTATTACCATTACTATTATTCTTATTACCATTATTATTATTGTTATTATCATTATTATTTCCGTTATTATCATTCATAGTATTGTTATTATCACTATTATCTCTGTTATTATTATTATTATTATTGTTATTATTGTTATTATCATTCTTAGTATTGTTATTATCACTATTATTTCTGGGATTATCATTATTATTATTGTTATTACAATTATTACTATTGCTATTATCATTATTATTTCTGTTATTATCATTATTATTATTGTTATTATCATTATTATTTCTATTATTATCATTATTATTTCTTTTATTATCATTCTTATTATAGTTATTACCATTATTATTATTGTTATTCTCATTACTATTTCTGTTATTATCGTTATTATTATTGTTATTATCATTATTATTATTGTCATTACCATTACTATTATTGTTATTATCATTCTTATTATTGTTATTATTATTATTATTACTGTTATTATCATCATTATTGTTGTTATTATCATTATTATTACTGTTATTATCATCATGATTGTTGCTATTATCATTATTATTATTGTTAACACTATTATTATTATTGTTATTACCATTATTATTATTGTTATTATCATTATTATTATTGTCATTACCATTACTATTATTGTTTTTATCATTCTTATTATTGTTATTATTATTATTATTACTGTTATTATCATCATTATTGTTGTTATTATCATTATTATTATTGTTATTATCATTATTATTTCTATTATTATGGTTATTATTTCTGTTATTATCATTATTATCTCCGTTATTATTATTATTATTATTGTTATTATTGTTATTATCATTATTATTAGTGTTATTATCATTATTATTACTGTTATTATCATCATTATTGTTGCTATTATCATTATTATTACTGTTATTATCATTATTATTGTCGTTAATGTCATTATTATTATTACTGTTATTATCTTTATTAGTATTGCTATTATCATTATCATTACTGCTATTATCATTATTCTTATAGTTAATATCATCATTATTGTTGTAATTACCATTATTATTATTGTTATTATCATTATTATTGCTGTTATTATCGTTATAATTATTGTTGTTATTATCATTATTATTTCTGTTATTATCATTCTTATTATTGTTATTACCATTATTATTTCTGTTATTATTATTATTATTATTGTTATTATCATTATTATTTCTGTTATTATTATTATTATTATTATTGTTATTATCAATATTATTATTGCCATTACCATTATTATTTCTATTATTATCATTATTATTTCTGTTATTATCATTATTATTATTGTTATTACCATTATTATTATTGTTATTATCATTATTATTTCTGTTATTATCGTTATTATTATTGTTATTACCATTGCTATTATTCTTATTACCATTATTATTATTGTTATTATCATTCTCATTATTGTTATTACCATTATTATTATTATTACTGTTATTATCATTATTAGTATTGCTATGATCATTATCATTACTGGTATTATCATTATTATTTCTGTTATTGTCATTATTGTTATTGTTAACACTATTATTATTATTGTTATTACCATTATTATTATTGTTATTATCATTATTATTTCTGTTATTATCATTGTTAGTATTGTTATTATCATTATTATTTCTGTTATTATTATTATTATTATTATTGTTGTTATTGTTATTATCATTACTATTAGTGTTATTATCATTATTACTACTGTTATTATTACTATTATTATTGTCATTACCATTATTATTATTGTTATTATCATTCTTATTATTGTTATTATTACTCTTATTACTGTTATTATCATTATTATTATTGTCATTACCATTACTATTATTGTTATTATCATTCTTATTATTGTTATTATCATTATTATTTCTGTTATTATCGTTATTATTATTGTTATTATCATTATTATTATTGTCATTACCATTACTATTATTGTTATTATCATTCTTATTAATGTTATTATTATTATTATTACTGTTATTATCATCATTATTGTTGTTATTATCATTATTATTACTGTTATTATCATCATGATTGTTGCTATTATCATTACTATTATTGTTAACACTATTATTATTATTGTTATTACCATTATTATTATTGTTATTATCATTATTATTTCTGTTATTATTATAATTATTATTGTTATTATCATTATTATTAGTGTTATTATCATTACTATTTCTTTTATTATCATTATTATTATTGTTATTATCATCATTATTTCTGTTATTATCAATATTATTATTGCCATTACCATTATTATTTCTATTATTATCATTATTATTTCTTTTATTATCATTATTATTGTTGTTATTACCATTATTATTATTGTTATTACCATTATTATTATAGTTAATATCATTATCATTATTATTTCTGTTATTATCATTATTATTCCTTTTATTATCATTATTATTATTGTTATTATCATTATTATTATTGTCATTACCATTACTATTATTGTTATTATCATTCTTATTATTGTTATTATTATTTTTATTACTGTTATTATCATCATTATTGTTGTTATTATCATTATTATTATTGTTATTATCATTATTATTTCTGTTATTGTCATTATTGTTATTGTTAACACTATTATTATTATTGTTATTATCATTATTATTTCTGTTATTATCATTATCATTACTGTAATTATCATTATTATTTCTGTTATTATCGTTATTAGTATTGTTATTATCATTATTATTTCTGTTATTATCGTTATTATTATTGTTATTACCATTACTATTATTGTTATTATCATTATTATTAGTGTTATTATCATTATTATTTCTTTTATTATCATTATTATTATTGTTATTATCATTATTATTTCTGTTATTATCAATATTATTATTGCCATTACCATTATTATTTCTATTATTATCATTATTATTTCTTTTATTATCATTATTATTGTTGTTATTACCATTATTATTATTGTTATTATCATTATTATTTCTGTTATTATCATTATTATTATTGTTATTATTATTATTATTGTTATTACCATTATTATTATTGTTATTCTTATTATTATTTCTGTCATTATCGTTATTATTATTGTTATCACCATTATTATTATTATTATTATCATTATTATTATTGTTATTATCATTATTATTATTGTCATTACCATTACTATTATTGTTATTATCATTCATATTATTGTTATTATTATTATTATTAGTGTTATTATCATCATTATTGTTGTTATTATCATTATTATTATTGGTATTATCATTATTCTTTCTATTATTATCGATATTATTTCTGTTATTATCATTATTAGTATTGTTATTATTGTTATTATCATTATTATTAGTGTTATTATCATTATTACTACTGTTATAATCATTATTATTATTGTCATTACCATTATTATTATTGTTATTATCATTATTATTATTGTTATTACCATTATTATTATTGTTATTATCATTATTGTTTCTGTTATTATCATTCTTAGTATTGTTATTATCACTATTATTTCTAGGATTATCATTATTATTATTGTTATTACAATTATTACTATTGTTATTATCATTATTATTTCTGTTATTATCAATATTATTATTGCCATTACCAGTATTATTTCTATTATTATCATTATTATTTCTTTTATTATCATTATTATTGTTGTTATTACCATTATTATTATTGTTATTATCATTATTATTTCTGTTATTATCATTATTATTAGTGTTATTATTATTATTATTTTATTATAGTTAATATCATGATTATAGTTCTTTTTATCATTATTATTACCGTTATTATCATTATTACTGTCGATAATGTCATTATTATTATTGTTATTACCATTATTATTATTGTTATTAACATTATTGTTATTGTTATTACCATTATTATTATTGTTATTCTTATTATTATTTCTGTCATTATCGTTATTATTATTGTTATTACCATTATTATTATAGCTAATATCATTATCATTATTATTTCTGCTATTATCATTATCATTACTGTTATTATCATTATTATTTCTGTTATTATCGTTATTAGTGTTGTTATTATCATTATTATTTCTTTTATTATCATTATTATTATTATTATTATCATTATTATTTCTGTTATTATCAATATTATTATTGCCATTACCATTATTATTTCTATTATTATCATTATTATTATTGTCATTACCATTACTATTACTGTTATTATCATTCTTATTATTGTTATTATTATTATTATTACTGTTATTATCATCATTATTGTTGTTATTATCATTATTATTATTGTTATTATCATTATTATTTCTATTATTATCGTTATTATTTGTGTTATTATCATTATTAGTATTGTTATTATCACTATTATCTCTGTCATTATTATTATTATTGTTGTTATTATTGTTATTATTGTTATTATCATTATTATTAGTGTTATTATCATTATTGTTTCTGTTATTATCATTCTTAGTATTGTTATTATCACTATTATTTCTGGGATTATCATTATTATTATTGTTATTATCATTATTATTTCAATTATTATCATTATTATTTCTTTTATTATCATTCTTATTATAGTTATTACCATTATTATTATTGTTATTCTCATTACTATTTCTGTTATTATCGTTATTATTATTGTTATTATCATTATTATTATTGTCATTACCATTACTATTATTGTTATTATCATTCTTATTATTGTTATTATTATTATTATTACTGTTATTATCATCATTATTGTTGTTATTATCATTATTATTACTGTTATTATCATCATGATTGTTGCTATTATCATTCTTATTATTGTTATTATCATTATTATTTCTGTTATTATCGTTATTATTATTGTTATTATCATTATTATTATTGTCATTACCATTACTATTATTGTTATTATCATTCTTATTAATGTTATTATTATTATTATTACTGTTATTATCATCATTATTGTTGTTATTATCATTATTATTACTGTTATTATCATCATGATTGTTGCTATTATCATTATTATTATTGTTAACACTATTATTATTATTGTTATTACCATTATTATTATTGTTATTATCATTATTATTTCTGTTATTATTATTATTATTATTGTTATTATCATTATTATTTCTGTTATTATCATTATTATTGTTGTTATTACCATTATTATTATTGTTATTATCATTATTATTTCTGTTATTATCATTATTATTTCTGTTATTATTATAATTATTATTGTTATTATCATTATTATTAGTGTTATTATCATTACTATTTCTTTTATTATCATTATTATTATTGTTATTATCATCATTATTTCTGTTATTATCAATATTATTATTACCATTACCATTATTATTTCTATTATTATCATTATTATTTCTTTTATTATCATTATTATTGTTGTTATTACCATTATTATTATTGTTATTACCATTATTATTATAGTTAATATCATTATCATTATTATTTCTGTTATTATCATTATTATTCCTTTTATTATCATTATTATTATTGTTATTATCATTATTATTATTGTCATTACCATTACTATTATTGTTATTATCATTCTTATTATTGTTATTATTATTTTTATTACTGTTATTATCATCATTACTGTTGTTATTATCATTATTATTATTGTTATTATCATTATTATTTCTATTATTATCGATATTATTTCTGTTATTATCATCATTAGTATTGTTATTATCATTATTATCTCTGTTATTATTATTATTATTATTGTTATTATTGTTATTATCATTATTATTTCTGTTATTGTCATTATTGTTATTGTTAACACTATTATTATTATTGTTATTATCATTATTATTTCTGTTATTATCATTATCATTACTGTAATTATCATTATTATTTCTGTTATTATCGTTATTAGTATTGTTATTATCATTATTATTTCTGTTATTATCGTTATTATTATTGTTATTACCATTACTATTATTGTTATTATCATTATTATTAGTGTTATTATCATTATTATTTCTTTTATTATCATTATTATTTCTGTTATTATCAATATTATTATTGCCATTACCATTATTATTTCTATTATTATCATTATTATTTCTTTTATTATCATTATTATTGTTGTTATTACCATTATTATTATTGTTATTATCATTATTATTTCTGTTATTATCATTATTATTATTGTTATTATTATTATTATTGTTATTACCATTATTATTATTGTTATTCTTATTATTATTTCTGTCATTATCGTTATTATTATTGTTATCACCATTATTATTATTATTATTATCATTATTATTATTGTTATCACCATTATTATTATTATTATTATCATTATTATTATTGTTATTACCATTATTCTTATAGTTAATATCATTATCATTATTATTTCTGTTATTATCATTATCATTACTGTTATTATCATTATTATTTCTGTTATTATCGTTATTAGTATTGTTATTATCATTATTATTTCATTTATTATCATTATTATTATTGTTATTATCATTATTATTTCTGTTATTATCGTTATTATTATTGTTATTATCATTATTATTATTGTCATTACCATTACTATTATTGTTATTATCATTCATATTATTGTTATTATTATTATTATTAGTGTTATTATCATCATTATTGTTGTTATTATCATTATTAGTATTGTTATTATTGTTATTATCATTATTATTAGTGTTATTATCATTATTACTACTGTTATAATCATTATTATTATTGTCATTACCATTATTATTATTGTTATTATCATTATTATTATTGTTATTACCATTATTATTATTGTTATTATCATTATTGTTTCTGTTATTATCATTCTTAGTATTGTTATTATCACTATTATTTCTAGGATTATCATTATTATTATTGTTATTACAATTATTACTATTGTTATTATCATTATTATTTCTGTTATTATCAATATTATTATTGCCATTACCAGTATTATTTCTATTATTATCATTATTATTTCTTTTATTATCATTATTATTGTTGTTATTACCATTATTATTATTGTTATTATCATTATTATTTCTGTTATTATCATTATTATTAGTGTTATTATTATTATTATTTTATTATAGTTAATATCATGATTATAGTTCTTTTTATCATTATTATTACCGTTATTATCATTATTACTGTCGATAATGTCATTATTATTATTGTTATTACCATTATTATTATTGTTATTAACATTATTGTTATTGTTATTACCATTATTATTATTGTTATTCTTATTATTATTTCTGTCATTATCGTTATTATTATTGTTATTACCATTATTATTATTATTATTATCATTATTATTATTGTTATTACCATTATTATTATAGCTAATATCATTATCATTATTATTTCTGCTATTATCATTATCATTACTGTTATTATCATTATTATTTCTGTTATTATCGTTATTAGTGTTGTTATTATCATTATTATTTCTTTTATTATCATTATTATTATTATTATTATCATTATTATTTCTGTTATTATCAATATTATTATTGCCATTACCATTATTATTTCTATTATTATCGTTATTATTATTGTCATTACCATTACTATTACTGTTATTATCATTCTTATTATTGTTATTATTATTATTATTACTGTTATTATCATCATTATTGTTGTTATTATCATTATTATTATTGTTATTATCATTATTATTTCTATTATTATCGTTATTATTTGTGTTATTATCATTATTAGTATTGTTATTATCACTATTATCTCTGTTATTATTATTATTATTATTGTTATTATTGTTATTATCATTATTATTAGTGTTATTATCATTACTGTTTCTGTTATTATCATTCTTAGTATTGTTATTATCACTATTATTTCTGGGATTATCATTATTATTATTGTTATTACAATTATTACTATTGCTATTATCATTATTATTTCTGTTATTATCATTATTATTATTGTTATTATCATTATTATTTCAATTATTATCATTATTATTTCTTTTATTATCATTCTTATTATAGTTATTACCATTATTATTATTGTTATTCTCATTACTATTTCTGTTATTATCGTTATTATTATTGTTATTATCATTATTATTATTGTCATTACCATTACTATTATTGTTATTATCATTCTTATTATTGTTATTATTATTATTATTACTGTTATTATCATCATTATTGTTGTTATTATCATTATTATTACTGTTATTATCATCATGATTGTTGCTATTATCATTCTTATTATTGTTATTATCATTATTATTTCTGTTATTATCGTTATTATTATTGTTATTATCATTATTATTATTGTCATTACCATTACTATTATTGTTATTATCATTCTTATTAATGTTATTATTATTATTATTACTGTTATTATCATCATTATTGTTGTTATTATCATTATTATTACTGTTATTATCATCATGATTGTTGCTATTATCATTATTATTATTGTTAACACTATTATTATTATTGTTATTACCATTATTATTATTGTTATTATCATTATTATTTCTGTTATTATTATTATTATTATTGTTATTATCATTATTATTTCTGTTATTATCATTATTATTGTTGTTATTACCATTATTATTATTGTTATTATCATTATCATTACTGTAATTATCATTATTATTTCTGTTATTATCGTTATTAGTATTGTTATTATCATTATTATTTCTGTTATTATCGTTATTATTATTGTTATTACCATTACTATTATTGTTATTATCATTATTATTAGTGTTATTATCATTATTATTTCTTTTATTATCATTATTATTATTGTTATTATCATTATTATTTCTGTTATTATCAATATTATTATTGCCATTACCATTATTATTTCTATTATTATCATTATTATTTCTTTTATTATCATTATTATTGTTGTTATTACCATTATTATTATTGTTATTATCATTATTATTTCTGTTATTATCATTATTATTATTGTTATTATTATTATTATTGTTATTACCATTATTATTATTGTTATTCTTATTATTATTTCTGTCATTATCGTTATTATTATTGTTATCACCATTATTATTATTATTATTATCATTATTATTATTGTTATTACCATTATTATTATAGTTAATATCATTATCATTATTATTTCTGTTATTATCATTATCATTACTGTTATTATCATTATTATTTCTGTTATTATCGTTATTAGTATTGTTATTATCATTATTATTTCATTTATTATCATTATTATTATTGTTATTATCATTATTATTTCTGGTATTATCGTTATTATTATTGTTATTATCATTATTATTATTGTCATTACCATTACTATTATTGTTATTATCATTCATATTATTGTTATTATTATTATTATTAGTGTTATTATCATCATTATTGTTGTTATTATCATTATTATTATTGTCATTACCATTATTATTATTGTTATTATCATTCTTAGTATTGTTATTATCACTATTATTTCTAGGATTATCATTATTATTATTGTTATTACAATTATTACTATTGTTATTATCATTATTATTTCTGTTATTATCAATATTATTATTGCCATTACCAGTATTATTTCTATTATTATCATTATTATTATTTCTTTTATTATCATTATTATTGTTGTTATTACCATTATTATTATAGTTAATATCATTATCATTATTATTTCTGCTATTATCATTATCATTACTGTTATTATCATTATTATTTCTGTTATTATCGTTATTAGTGTTGTTATTATCATTATTATTTCTTTTATTATCATTATTATTATTATTATTATCATTATTATTTCTGTTATTATCAATATTATTATTGCCATTACCATTATTATTTCTATTATTATCATTATTATTATTGTCATTACCATTACTATTACTGTTATTACCATTATTATTATTGTTATTATCATTATTATTTATGTTATTATCGTTATTATTATTGTTATTATCATTATTATTATTGTCATTATCATTACTATTATTGTTATTATCATTCTTATTATTGTTATTATTATTATTATTACTGTTATTATCATCATTATTGTTGTTATTATCATTATTATTACTGTTATTATCATCATGATTGTTGCTATTATCATTATTATTATTGTTAACACTATTATTATTATTGTTATTACCATTATTATTATTGTTATTATCATTATTATTTCTGTTATTATTATTATTATTATTGTTATTATCATTATTATTTCTGTTATTATCATTATTATTGTTGTTATTACCATTATTATTATTGTTATTATCATTATCATTACTGTAATTATCATTATTATTTCTGTTATTATCGTTATTAGTATTGTTATTATCATTATTATTTCTGTTATTATCGTTATTATTATTGTTATTACCATTACTATTATTGTTATTATCATTATTATTAGTGTTATTATCATTATTATTTCTTTTATTATCATTATTATTATTGTTATTATCATTATTATTTCTGTTATTATCAATATTATTATTGCCATTACCATTATTATTTCTATTATTATCATTATTATTTCTTTTATTATCATTATTATTGTTGTTATTACCATTATTATTATTGTTATTATCATTATTATTTATGTTATTATCGTTATTATTATTGTTATTATCATTATTATATATGTTATTATCATTATTATTATTGTTATCACCATTATTATTATAGTTTTATCATTACTATTTCTGTTATTATCGTTATTACTTCTGTTATTATTATTATTATTATCATTATTATTTCTGTTATTATCATTATTATTATTGTTATTACCATTATTATTATTGTTATTATCATTATTATTTCTGTTATTATCGTTATTATTATTGTCATTACCATTGCTATTATTCTTATTACCATTATTATTATTGTTATTATCATTCTCATTATTGTTATTACCATTATTATGATTGTTATTACCATTATTATTATTATTACTGTTATTATCATTATTAGTATTGCTATGATCATTATCATTACTGGTATTATCATTATTATTTCTGTTATTGTCATTATTGTTATTGTTAACACTATTATTATTATTGTTATTACCATTATTATTATTGTTATTATCATTATTATTTCTGTTATTATCATTGTTAGTATTGTTATTATCATTATTATTTCTGTTATTATTATTATTACTATTATTGTTGTTATTGTTATTATCATTACTATTAGTGTTATTATCATTATTACTACTGTTATTATTACTATTATTATTGTCATTACCATTATTATTATTGTTATTATCATTCTTATTATTGTTATTATTACTCTTATTACTGTTATTATCATTATTATTATTGTCATTACCATTACTATTATTGTTATTATCATTCTTATTATTGTTATTATTATTATTATTACTGTTATTATCATCATTATTGTTGTTATTATCATTATTATTATTGTTATTATCATTATTATTTCTATTATTATGGTTATTATTTCTGTTATTATCATTATTATCTCCGTTATTATTATTATTATTATTGTTATTATTGTTATTATCATTATTATTAGTGTTATTATCATTATTATTACTTTTATTATCATCATTATTGTTGCTATTATCATTATTATTACTGTTATTATCATTATTATTGTCGTTAATGTCATTATTATTATTACTGTTATTATCTTTATTAGTATTGCTATTATTATTATCATTACTGCTATTATCATTATTCTTATAGTTAATATCATCATTATTGTTGTAATTACCATTATTATTATTGTTATTATCATTATTATTGCTGTTATTATCGTTATAATTATTGTTGTTATTATCATTATTATTTCTGTTATTATCATTCTTATTATTGTTATTACCATTATTATTTCTGTTATTATTATTATTATTATTGTTATTATCATTATTATTTCTGTTATTATTATTATTATTATTATTGTTATTATCAATATTATTATTGCCATTACCATTATTATTTCTATTATTATCATTATTATTTCTTTTATTATCATTATTATTGTTGTTATTACCATTATTATTATTGTTATTATCATTATTATTTCTGTTATTATTGTTATTATTATTGTTATTACCATTGCTATTATTCTTATTACCATTATTATTATTGTTATTATCATTCTCATTATTGTTATTACTATTATTATGATTGTTATTACCATTATTATTATTATTACTGTTATTATCATTATTAGTATTGCTATGATCATTATCATTACTGGTATTATCATTATTATTTCTGTTATTGTCATTATTGTTATTGTTAACACTATTATTATTATTGTTATTACCATTATTATTATTGTTATTATCATTATTATTTCTGTTATTATCATTGTTAGTATTGTTATTATCATTATTATTTCTGTTATTATTATTATTACTATTATTGTTGTTATTGTTATTATCATTACTATTAGTGTTATTATCATTATTACTACTGTTATTATTACTATTATTATTGTCATTACCATTATTATTATTGTTATTATCATTCTTATTATTGTTATTATTACTCTTATTACTGTTATTATCATTATTATTATTGTCATTACCATTACTATTATTGTTATTATCATTCTTATTATTGTTATTATCATTATTATTTCTGTTATTATCGTTATTATTATTGTTATTATCATTATTATTATTGTCATTACCATTACTATTATTGTTATTATCATCATGATTGTTGCTATTATCATTATTATTATTGTTAACACTATTATTATTATTGTTATTATCATTATTATTTCTGTTATTATTATTATTATTATTGTTATTATCATTATTATTTCTGTTATTATCATTATTATTGTTGTTATTACCATTATTATTATTGTTATTATCATTATTATTTCTGCTATTGTCATTATTGTTATTGTTAACACTATTATTATTATTGTTATTACCATTATTATTATTGTTATTACCATTATTATTATTATTACTGTTATTATCATTATTATTTCTGTTATTATTATTATTATTATTATTGTTGTTATTGTTATTATCATTACTATTAGTGTTATTATCATTATTACTACTGTTATTATTACTATTATTATTGTCATTACCATTATTATTATTGTTATTATCAGTCTTATTATTGTTATTATTACTCTTATTACTGTTATTATCATTATTATTATTGTCATTACCATTACTATTATTGTTATTATCATTCTTATTATTGTTATTATCATTATTATTTCTGTTATTATCGTTATTATTATTGTTATTATCATTATTATTATTGTCATTACCATTACTATTATTGTTATTATCATTCTTATTAATGTTATTATTATTATTATTACTGTTATTATCATCATTATTGTTGTTATTATCATTATTATTACTGTTATTATCATCATGATTGTTGCTATTATCATTATTATTATTGTTAACACTATTATTATTATTGTTATTACCATTATTATTATTGTTATTATCATTATTATTTCTGTTATTATTATTATTATTATTGTTATTATCATTATTATTTCTGTTATTATCATTATTATTGTTGTTATTACCATTATTATTATTGTTATTACAATTATTATTTCTGTTATTATCATTATTATTTCTGTTATTATCATTATTATTTCTGTTATTATTATAATTATTATTGTTATTATCATTATTATTAGTGTTATTATCATTACTATTTCTTTTATTACCATTATTATTATTGTTATTATCATTATTATTTCTGTTATTATCATTATTATTTCTGTTATTATTATTATTATTATTGTTATTATCATTATTATTTCGGTTATTATCATTATTATTGTTGTTATTATCATTATTATTATTGTTATTATCATTATTATTTCTGTTATTGTCATTATTGTTATTGTTAACACTATTATTATTATTGTTATTACCATTATTATTATTGTTATTATCATTATTATTTCTGTTATTATCATTATTATTTCTGTTATTATTATTATTATTATTTCTGTTATTATTATTATTATTATTGTTATTATCATTATTATTAGTGTTATTATCATTATTATTTCTGTTATTATCATTATTAGTATTGTTATTATCATTATTATTTCTTTTATTATCATTATTATTATTGTTACTACCATTATTATTATTGTTAATATCATTATTATTTATGTTATTATCGTTATTATTATTTTTATTATAATTATTATTAGCGTTATTATCATTAATCTTATAGTTAATATCATCATTATTGTTGTTATTACCATTATTATTATTGTTATTATCATTATTACTTCTGTTATTGTCATTATTGTTATTGTTAACACTATTATTATTATTGTTATTATCATTATTATTTCTGTTATTATCATTATTATTAGTGTTATTATCATTATTATTACTGTTATTATTATTATTATTATTGTTATTATCATTATTATTAGTGTTATTATCATTATTATTTCTTTTATTATCATTATTATTATTGTTATTATCATTATTATTTCTGTTATTATCAATATTATTATTGCCATTACCATTATTATTTCTATTATTATAATTATTATTTCTTTTATTATCATTATTATTGTTGTTATTAACATTATTATTATTGTTATTATCATTATTATTTCTGTTATTATCACTATCATTACTGTAATTATCATTACTATTTCTGTTATTATCGTTATTAGTATTGTTATTATCATTATTATTTCCGTTATTATCGTTATTATTATTGTTATTACCATTACTATTATTGTTATTATCATTATTATTAGTGTTATTATCATTATTATTTCTTTTATTATCTTTATTATTATTGTTATTATCAATATTATTATTGCCATTACCATTATTATTTCTATTCTTATCATTATTATTTCTGTTATTATCATTATTAGTATTGTTATTATCATTATTATTTCTGTTATTATGATTATTATTATTGTTGTTATTGTTATTATCATTATTATTAGTGTTATTATCATTATTACTACTGTTATTATTACTATTATTATTGTCATTACCATTATTATTATTGTTATTATCATTCTTATTATTGTTATTATTATTATTATTACTGTTATTATCATTATTATTTCTGTTATTATCATTATTATTTCTATTATTATCGTTATTATTTCTGTTATTATCATTATTATCTCGGTTATTATTATCATTATTATTGTTATTATAATTATTATTAGTGTTATTATCATTATTACTACTGCTATTATCATTATTATTTCTGTTATTATCATTATTAGTATTGTTATTATCATTATTATTTCTGTTTATATTATTATTATTATTGTTGTTATTGTTATTATCATTATTATTAGTGTTATTATCATTATTATTAGTGTTATTATCATTATTACTACTGTTATTATCTTTATTATTATTGTCATTACCATTATTATTATTGTTATTATCATTATTATTATTGTTATTACAATTATTATTATTGTTATTATCATTATTGTTTCTGTTATTATCATTCTTAGTAATGTTATTATCACTATTATTTCTGGTATTATCATTATTATTATTGTTATTACAATTATTACTATTGTTATTAGCATTATTATTTCTGTTATTATCATTATTATTAGTGTTATTATCATTATTATTAGTGTTATTATCATTATTACTACTGTTATTATCTTTATTATTATTGTCATTACCATTATTATTATTGTTATTATCATTATTATTATTGTTATTACAAATATTATTATTGTTATTATCATTATTGTTTCTGTTATTATCATTCTTAGTATTGTTATTATCACTATTATTTGTGGTATTATCATTATTATTATTGTAATTACAATTATTACCATTGTTATTACAATTATTACTATTGTTATTATCATTATTATTTCTGTTATTATCATTATTATTAGTGTTATTATCATTATTATTACTGTTATTATCATCATCATTGTTGCTATTATCATTATTATTACTGTTATTATCATTATTATTGTCGTTAATGTCATTATTATTATTACTGTTATTATCATTATTATTGTCGTTAATGTCATTATTATTATTACTGTTATTATCTATATTAGTATTGCTATTATCATTATCATTTCTGCTATTATCATTATTCTTATAGTTAATATCATCACTATTGTTGTAATTACCATTATTATTATTGTTATTATCATTATTATTAGTGTTATTATCAATATTATTATTGCCATTACCATTATTATTTCTATTATTATAATTATTATTTCTTTTATTATCATTATTATTGTTGTTATTACCATTATTATTATTTTTATTATCATTATTATTTCTGTTATTATCATTATCATTACTGTAATTATCATTATTATTTCTGTTATTATCGTTATTAGTATTGTTATTATCATTATTATTTCTGTTATTATCGTTATTATTATTGTTATTACCATTACTATTATTGTTATTATCATTATTATTAGTGTTATTATCATTATTATTTCTTTTATTATCTTTATTATTATTGTTATTATCAATATTATTATTGCCATTACCATTATTATTTCTATTCTTATCATTATTATTTCTGTTATTATCATTATTACTAC
>CANQJN010000026.1:3155000-3160000 GCA_947623535.1 Coelioxys conoideus
ATTGTTATTATCATTATTATTTCTGTTATTATCACTATCATTACTGTAATTATCATTATTATTTCTGTTATTATCGTTATTAGTATTGTTATTATCATTATTATTTCCGTTATTATCGTTATTATTATTGTTATTACCATTACTATTATTGTTATTATCATTATTATTAGTGTTATTATCATTATTATTTCTTTTATTATCTTTATTATTATTGTTATTATCAATATTATTATTGCCATTACCATTATTATTTCTATTCTTATCATTATTATTTCTGTTATTATCATTATTAGTATTGTTATTATCATTATTATTTCTGTTATTATGATTATTATTATTGTTGTTATTGTTATTATCATTATTATTAGTGTTATTATCATTATTACTACTGTTATTATTACTATTATTATTGTCATTACCATTATTATTATTGTTATTATCATTCTTATTATTGTTATTATTATTATTATTACTGTTATTATCATTATTATTTCTGTTATTATCATTATTATTTCTATTATTATCGTTATTATTTCTGTTATTATCATTATTATTGTTATTATAATTATTATTAGTGTTATTATCATTATTACTACTGCTATTATCATTATTATTTCTGTTATTATCATTATTAGTATTGTTATTATCATTATTATTTCTGTTTATATTATTATTATTATTGTTGTTATTGTTATTATCATTATTATTAGTGTCATTATCATTATTATTAGTGTTATTATCATTATTACTACTGTTATTATCTTTATTATTATTGTCATTACCATTATTATTATTGTTATTATCATTATTATTATTGTTATTACAATTATTATTATTGTTATTATCATTATTGTTTCTGTTATTATCATTCTTAGTAATGTTATTATCACTATTATTTCTGGTATTATCATTATTATTATTGTTATTACAATTATTACTATTGTTATTACAATTATTACTATTGTTATTAGCATTATTATTTCTGTTATTATCATTATTATTAGTGTTATTATCATTATTATTAGTGTTATTATCATTATTACTACTGTTATTATCTTTATTATTATTGTCATTACCATTATTATTATTGTTATTATCATTATTATTATTGTTATTACAATTATTATTATTGTTATTATCATTATTGTTTCTGTTATTATCATTCTTAGTATTGTTATTATCACTATTATTTGTGGTATTATCATTATTATTATTGTAATTACAATTATTACCATTGTTATTACAATTATTACTATTGTTATTATCATTATTATTTCTGTTATTATCATTATTATTAGTGTTATTATCATTATTATTACTGTTATTATCATCATCATTGTTGCTATTATCATTATTATTACTGTTATTATCATTATTATTGTCGTTAATGTCATTATTATTATTACTGTTATTATCATTATTATTGTCGTTAATGTCATTATTATTATTACTGTTATTATCTATATTAGTATTGCTATTATCATTATCATTTCTGCTATTATCATTATTCTTATAGTTAATATCATCACTATTGTTGTAATTACCATTATTATTATTGTTATTATC
Organism: Coelioxys conoideus; assembly: GCA_947623535.1. Lineage (NCBI taxonomy): Eukaryota > Metazoa > Arthropoda > Insecta > Hymenoptera > Megachilidae > Coelioxys > Coelioxys conoideus. The sequence goes on from CANQJN010000026.1 coordinate 3,156,567, forward strand.
ATTATTATTAGTGTTATTATCAATATTATTATTGCCATTACCATTATTATTTCTATTATTATAATTATTATTTCTTTTATTATCATTATTATTGTTGTTATTACCATTATTATTATTTTTATTATCATTATTATTTCTGTTATTATCATTATCATTACTGTAATTATCATTATTATTTCTGTTATTATCGTTATTAGTATTGTTATTATCATTATTATTTCTGTTATTATCGTTATTATTATTGTTATTACCATTACTATTATTGTTATTATCATTATTATTAGTGTTATTATCATTATTATTTCTTTTATTATCTTTATTATTATTGTTATTATCAATATTATTATTGCCATTACTATTATTATTTCTATTCTTATCATTATTATTTCTGTTATTATCATTATTACTACTGTTATTATTACTATTATTATTGTCATTACCATTATTATTATTGTTATTATCATTCTTATTATTGTTATTATTATTATTATTACTGTTATTATCATTATTATTTCTGTTATTATCATTATTATTTCTATTATTATCGTTATTATTTCTGTTATTATCATTATTATCTCGGTTATTATTATTATTATTATTGTTATTATAATTATTATTAGTGTTATTATCATTATTACTACTGTTATTATCATTATTATTTCTGTTATTATCATTATTAGTATTGTTATTATCATTATTATTATAGTTATTACAATTATTATTATTGTTATTATCATTATTGTTTCTGTTATTATCATTCTTAGTATTGTTATTATCACTATTATTTCTGGTATTATCATTATTATTATTGTTATTACAATTATTACTATTGTTATTACAATTATTACTATTGTTATTAGCATTATTATTTCTGTTATTATCATTATTATTAGTGTTATTATCATTATTATTAGTGTTATTATCATTATTATTAGTGTTATTATCATTATTACTACTGTTATTATCTTTATTATTATTGTCATTACCATTATTATTATTGTTATTATCATTATTATTATTGTTATTACAATTATTATTATTGTTATTATCATTATTGTTTCTGTTATTATCATTCTTAGTATTGTTATTATCACTATTATTTGTGGTATTATCATTATTATTATTGTAATTACAATTATTACCATTGTTATTACAATTATTACTATTGTTATTATCATTATTATTTCTGTTATTATCATTATTATTAGTGTTATTGTCATTATTATTACTGTTATTATCATCATCATTGTTGCTATTATCATTATTATTACTGTTATTATCATTATTATTGTCGTTAATGTCATTATTATTATTACTGTTATTATCTTTATTAGTATTGCTATTATCATTATCATTTCTGCTATTATCATTATTCTTATAGTTAATATCATCACTATTGTTGTAATTACCATTATTATTATTGTTATTATGATTATTATTGCTGTTATTATCGTTATTATTATTGTTGTTATTATCATTATTATTTCTGTTATTATCATTCTTATTATTGTTATTACCATTATTATTATTGTCATTACCATTATTATTATTGTTATTATCATTCTTATTATTGTTATTATTATTATTACTACTGTTATTATCAACATTATTGTTGTTATTATCATTATTATTATTGTTATTATCATTATTATTGCTGTTATTGTCGTTATTATTTGTGTTATTATCATTATTAGTATTGTTATTATCATTATTATTTCTGTTATTATTATTATTATTATTGTTATTAGCATTATTATTTCTGTTATTATCATTATTATTGTTGTTATTACCATCATTATTATTGTTATTATCATTATTATTTCTGCTATTGTCATTATTGTTATTGTTAACACTATTAGTATTATTGTTATTACCGTTATTATTATTGTTATTATCATTATTATTTCTGTTATTATCATTATTATTTCTGTTATTATTATTATTATTATTGTTATTATCATTATTATTTCTGTTATTATTATTATTATTAGTGTTATTATCATTATTATTATTGTTATTATCATTATTATTTCTGTTATTATCAGTATTATTATTGCCATTACCATTATTATTTCTATTATTATCATTATTATTGTTGTTATTACCATTATTATTATTGTTATTATCATTATTATTTCTGTTATTATCATTATTATTATTGTTATTATTATTATTATTATTATTACTGTTATTATCATTATTATTAGAGTTATTATTATTATTATTATTATAGTTAATATCATGATTATAGTTCTTTTGATCATTATTAGTACCGTTATTATCATTATTACTGTCGATAATGTCATTATTATTATTGTTACTACCATTATTATTATTGTTATTACCATTATTGTTATTGTTATTACCATTATTATTATTGTTATTATCATTATTATTTCTGTTATTATTATTATTATTATTATTGTTATTATCAATATTATTATTGCCATTACCATTATTATTTCTATTATTATCATTATTATTTCTTTTATTATCATTATTATTGTTGTTATTACCATTATTATTATTGTTATTATCATTATTATTTATGTTATTATCGTTATTATTATTGTTATTATCATTATTATTATTGTTATCACCATTATTATTTCTGTTATTATCGTTATTATTATTGTTATTATCATTATTATTATTGTCATTACCATTACTATTATTGTTTTTATCATTCTTATTATTGTTATTATTATTATTATTAATACTGTAATTATCATCATTATTGTTGTTATTATCATTATTATTATTGTTATTATCATTATTATTATTGTTATTATCATTATTATCTCCGTTATTATTATTATTATTATTGTTATTATTGTTATTACCATTATTATTAGTGTTATTATCATTATTATTACTGTTGTTATCATCATTATTGTTGCTATTATCATTATTATTACTGTTATTATCATTATTATTGTCGTTAATGTCATTATTATTATTACTGTTATTATCTTTATTAGTATTGCTATTATCATTATCATTACTGCTATTATCATTATTCTTATAGTTAATATCATCATTATTGTTGTAATTACCATTATTATTATTGTTATTATCATTATTATTGCTGTTATTATCGTTATAATTATTGTTGTTATTATCATTATTATTTCTGTTATTATCATTCTTATTATTGTTATTACCATTATTATTATAGTTAATATCATTATCATTATTATTTCTGTTATTATCGTTACCATTACGGTTATTATCATTATTATTTCTGTTATTATCGTTATTAGTATTGTTATTATCATTATTATATATGTTATTATCATTATTATTATTGTTATCACCATTATTATTATAGTTTTATCATTACTATTTCTGTTATTATCGTTATTACTTCTGTTATTATTATTATTATTATTGTTATTATCATTATTATTTCTGTTATTATCGTTATTATTATT
>CANQJN010000026.1:3165000-3180000 GCA_947623535.1 Coelioxys conoideus
TTATTTCTTTTATTATCATTATTATTGTTGTTATTACCATTATTATTATTGTTATTATCATTATTATTTCTGTTATTATCATTATTATTATTGTTATTATTATTATTATTATTATTACTGTCATTATCATTATCATTAGTGTTATTATTATTATTATTATTATAGTTAATATCATGATTATAGTTCTTTTTATCATTATTAGTACCGTTATTATCATTATTACTGTCGATAATGTCATTATTATTATTGTTACTACCATTATTATTATTGTCATTACCATTACTATTATTGTTTTTATCATTCTTATTATTGTTATTATTATTATTATTACTGTTATTATCATCATTATTGTTGTTATTATCATTATTATTATTGTTATTATCATTATTATTTCTATTATTGTGGTTATTATTTCTGTTATTATCATTATTATCTCCGTTATTATTATTATTATTATTATTATTATTGTTATTATCATTATTATTGCTGTTATTATCGTTATAATTATTGTTGTTATTATCATTATTATTTCTGTTATTATCATTCTTATTATTGTTATTACCATTATTATTATAGTTAATATCATTATCATTATTATTTCTGTTATTATGATTACCATTACGGTTATTATCATTATTATTTCTGTTATTATCGTTATTAGTATTGTTATTATCATTATTACTTCTTTTATTATCATTATTATTATAGTTATTACCATTACTATTATTGTTATTACCATTATTATTATTGTTATTATCATTATTATTTCTGTTATTATCATTATTATTTCTATTATTATTATTATTATTATTGTTATTATCATTATTATTTCTGTTATTATTATTATTATTATTATTGTTATTATCAATATTATTATTGCCATTACCATTATTATTTCTATTATTATCATTATATTTCTGTTATTATCATTATTATTGTTGTTATTACCATTATTATTATTGTTATTATCATTATTATTTATGTTATTATCGTTATTATTATTGTTATTATCATTATTATATATGTTATTATCATTATTATTATTGTTATCACCATTATTATTATAGTTTTATCATTACTATTTCTGTTATTATCGTTATTACTTCTGTTATTATTATTATTATTATTATCATTATTATTTCTGTTATTATCGTTATTATTATTGTTATTACCATTGCTATTATTCTTATTACCATTATTATTATTGTTATTATCATTCTCATTATTGTTATTACCATTATTATGATTGTTATTACCATTATTATGATTGTTATTACCATTATTATTATTATTACTGTTATTATCATTATTAGTATTGCTATGATCATTATCATTACTGGTATTATCATTATTATTTCTGTCATTGTCATTATTGTTATTGTTAACACTATTATTATTATTGTTATTACCATTATTATTTCTGTTATTATTATTATTATTATTGTTATTATCATTATTATTAGTGTTATTATCATTATTATTTCTTTTATTATCATTATTATTGTTGTTATTACCATTACTATTATTGTTATTATCATTCTTATTATTGTTATTATTATTATTATTACTGTTATTATCATTATTATTTCTGTTATTATCGTCATTATTATTGTTATTATTACTATTATTATTGTCATTACCATTATTATTATTGTTATTATCATTCTTATTATTATTATTATTATTATTATTACTGTTATTATCATTATTATTTCTGTTATTATCATGATTATTGTTGTTATTATCATTATTATTTCTGTTATTATCGTTATTACTTCTTTTATTATCATTATTATTATAGTTATTACCATTACTATTATTGTTATTATCATTATTACTTCTGTTATTATCATTATTATTGTTGTTATTACCATTATTATTATTGTTATTATCATTATTATTTCTGTTATTATCATTATTATTTCTGTTATTATCATTATTATTTCTGTTATTATTATTATTATTATTGTTATTATCAATATTATTATTGCCATTACCATTATTATTTCTATTATTATCATTATATTTCTGTTATTATCATTATTATTGTTGTTATTACCATTATTATTATTGTTATTATCATTATTATTTATGTTATTATCGTTATTATTATTGTTATTATCATTATTATATATGTTATTATCATTATTATTATTGTTATCACCATTATTATTTCTGTTATTATCGTTATTATTATTGTTATTATCATTATTATTATTGTTAGTACCATTATTATTATTGTTATTATCATTATTATTTCTGTTATTATCGTTATTATTATTGTTATTACCATTGCTATTATTCTTATTACCATTATTATTATTGTTATTATCATTCTCATTATTGTTATTACCATTATTATGATTGTTATTACCATTATTATTATTATTACTGTTATTATCATTATTAGTATTGCTATGATCATTATCATTACTGGTATTATCATTATTATTTCTGTCATTGTCATTATTGTTATTGTTAACACTATTATTATTATTGTTATTACCATTATTATTATTGTTATTATCATTATTATTTCTGTTATTATCATTATTAGTATTGTTATTATAATTATTATTTCTGTTATTATTATTATTATTATTGTTGTTATTGTTATTATCATTATTATTACTGTTATTATCATTATTACTACTGTTATTATTACTATTATTATCGTCATTACCATTATTATTATTGTTATTATCATTCTTATTATGGTTATTATTACTATGATTACTGTTATTATCATTATTATTTCTGTTATTATCGTTATTATTATTGTTATTATCATTATTATTACTGTCATTACCATTACTATTATTGTTATTATCATTCTTATTATTGTTATTATTATTATTGTTACTGTTATTATCATTATTATTTCTGTTATTATCGTCATTATTATTGTTATTATTACTATTATTATTGTCATTACCATTATTATTATTGTTATTATCATTCTTATTATTATTATTATTATTATTATTACTGTTATTATCATTATTATTTCTGTTATTATCGTTATTAGTATTGTTATTATCATTATTATTACTGTTATTATCATCATTATTGTTGTTATTATCATTATTATTTCTGTTATTATCGTTATTAGTATTGTTATTACCATTATTACTTCTTTTATTATCATTATTATTATAGTTATTACCATTACTATTATTGTTATTATCATTATTACTTCTGTTATTATCATTATTATTGTTGTTATTACCATTATTATTATTGTTATTATCATTATTATTTCTGTTATTATCATTATTATTTCTGTTATTATCATTATTATTTCTGTTATTATTATTATTATTATTGTTATTATCAATATTATTATTGCCATTACCATTATTATTTCTATTATTATCATTATATTTCTGTTATTATCATTATTATTGTTGTTATTACCATTATTATTATTGTTATTATCATTATTATTTATGTTATTATCGTTATTATTATTGTTATTATCATTATTATATATGTTATTATCATTATTATTATTGTTATCACCATTATTATTTCTGTTATTATCGTTATTATTATTGTTATTATCATTATTATTATTGTTAGTACCATTATTATTATTGTTATTATCATTATTATTTCTGTTATTATCGTTATTATTATTGTTATTACCATTGCTATTATTCTTATTACCATTATTATTATTGCTATTATCATTCTCATTATTGTTATTACCATTATTATGATTGTTATTACCATTATTATTATTATTACTGTTATTATCATTATTAGTAGTGCTATGATCATTATCATTACTGGTATTATCATTATTATTTCTGTTATTGTCATTATTGTTATTGTTAACACTATTATTATTATTGTTATTACCATTATTATTATTGTTATTATCATTATTATTTCTGTTATTATCATTATTAGTATTGTTATTATCATTATTATTTCTGTTATTATTATTATTATTATTGTTGTTATTGTTATTATCATTATTATTAGTGTTATTATCATTATTACTACTGTTATTATTACTATTATTATCGTCATTACCATTATTATTATTGTTGTTATCATTCTTATTATTGTTATTATTACTATTATTACTGTTATTATCATTATTATTTCTGTTATTATCGTTATTATTATTGTTATTATCATTATTATTATTGTCATTACCATTACTATTATTGTTATTATCATTCTTATTATTGTTATTATTACTATTATTATTGTCATTACCATTATTACTATTGTTATTATCATTCTTATTATTGTTATTATTATTATTATTACTGTTATTATCATTATTATTTCTGTTATTATCGTTATTATTATTGTTATTATCATTATTATTATTGTCATTACCATTACTATTATTGTTATTATCATTCTTATTATTGTTATTATCATTATTATTACTGTTATTATCATCATTATTGTTGTTATTATCATTATTATTACTGTTATTATCATCATGATTGTTGCTATTATCATTATTATTATTGTTAACACTATTATTATTATTGTTATTATCATTATTATTTCTGTTATTATTATTATTATTATTGTTATTATCATTATTATTAGTGTTATTATCATTATTATTTCTTTTATTATCATTATTATTGTTGTTATTACCATTATTATTATTGCTATTATTATTATTATTACTGTTAATATCATAATTATTGTTGTTATTATCATTATCATTACTGTTATTATCATTATTATTTCTGTTATTATCATTATTAGTATTGTTATTACCATTATTATTTCTTTTTTATCATTATTATTATTGTTATTACCATTATTATTATTGTTATTATCATTATTATTTCTGTTATAATCATTATTATTGTTGTTATTTTCATTATTATTTCTGTTATTGTCATTATTGTTATTGTTAACACTATTATTATTATTGTTATTCTCATTATTATTTCTGTCATTATCGTTATTATTATTGTTATTACCATTATTATTATTGTTATTATCATTATTATATATGTTATTATCATTATTATTATTGTTATTATCATTATTATCTCTGTTATTATTATTATTATTATTGTTATTATCATTATTATTTCTGTTATTATGATTGTTATTATTGTTATTATCATTATTATTAGTGTTATTATCATTATTACTACTGTTATTATCATTATTATTATTGTCGTTACCATTATTATTATTGTTATTATCATTATTATTTCTGTTATTATCATTATTAGTATTGGTATTACCATTATTAGTATTGTTACTATTATTATTATTTATCTTATTATCATTATTGTTATTGTTATTACCATTATTACTATTGTTATTATCATTACTATTTCTGTTATTATGATTATTATAATTGTTATTATCATTACTATTTCTGTTATTACCGTTATTATTATTGTTATTATCATTATTACTTCGTTTATTATCATTATTATTATTGTTATTGTCATTATTGTTATTGTTAACACTATTATTATTATTGTTATTACCATTATTATTATTGTTATTATCATTATTATTTCTGTTATTATCATTATTAGTATTGTTATTAGCATTATTATTTCTTTTATTATCATTATTATTATTGTTATTACCATTATTATTATTGTTAATATCATTATTATTTATGTTATTATAATTATTATTAGCGTTATTATCATTAATCTTATAGTTAATATCATCATTATTGTTGTTATTACCATTATTATTATTGTTAATATCATCATTATTGTTGTTATTACCATTATTAATATTGTTATTATCATTATTATTGCTGTTATTATCGTTATTATTATTGTTGTTATTATCATTATTATTTCTTTTATTATCATTATTATTATTGTTATTACCATTATTATTATTGTTATTATCTTTATTATTTCTGTTATTATCGTTATTATTGTTGTTATTACCACTATTATTATTGTTATTACCATTATTATTTCTGTTATTATCATTATTATTGTTGTTATAACCATTATTATTATTGTTATTATCATTATTACTTCTGTTATTGTCATTATTGTTATTGTTAACACTATTATTATTATTGTTATTATCATTATTACTTCGTTTATTATCATTATTATTATTGTTATTGTCATTATTGTTATTGTTAACACTATTATTATTATTGTTATTATCTTTATTATTTCTGTTATTATGATTATTATTATTGTTATTATCATTACTATTTCTGTTATTACCGTTATTATTATTGTTACTATCATTATTACTTCGTTTATTATCATTATTATTATTGTTATTATCATTATCATTTCTGTTATTATCAATATTATTATTGGCATTACCATTATTATTATTGTTATTATCATTATTATTTCTTTTATGAACATTATTATTATTGTTAATATCAGTATTATTTATGTTATTATCGTTATTATTTCTGTTATTATCGTTATTATTTCTGTTATTATCATTATTATTAGTGTTATTATCATTATTATTGCTTTTATTATCATTATTATTATTGTTATTACCATTATTATTATTGTTATTATTATTATTATTACTGTTAATATCATAATTATTGTTGTTATTATCATTATCATTACTGTTATTATCATTATTATTTCTGTTATTATCATTATTAGTATTGTTATTACCATTATTATTTCTTTTTTATCATTATTATTATTGTTATTACCATTATTATTATTCTTATTATCATTATTATTTCTGTTATAATCATTATTATTGTTGTTATTTTCATTATTATTTCTGTTATTGTCATTATTGTTATTGTTAACACTAATATTATTATTGTTATTATCATTATTATTTATGTTATTATCGTTATTATTATTGTTATTATCATTATTATTATTGTTATCACCATTATTATTATTGTTAATATCATTATTATTTATGTTATTATCATTAGTATTTCTGTTATTATCGTTATTATTTCTGTTATTATCATTATTATTAGTGTTATTATCATTATTATTGCTTTTATTATCATTATTATTATTGTTATTGCCATTATTATTTCTTTTTTATCATTATTATTATTGCTATTACCATTATTATTATTGTTATTATCAATCTTATTTCTGTTATAATCATTATTATTGTTGTTATTATCATTATTATTACTGTTATTATCATCATGATTGTTGCTATTATCATTATTATTATTGTTAACACTATTATTATTATTGTTATTATCATTATTATTTCTGTTATTATTATTATTATTATTGTTATTATCATTATTATTAGTGTTATTATCATTATTATTTCTTTTATTATCATTATTATTGTTGTTATTACCATTATTATTATTGCTATTATTATTATTATTACTGTTAATATCATAATTATTGTTGTTATTATCATTATCATTACTGTTATTATCATTATTATTTCTGTTATTATCATTATTAGTATTGTTATTACCATTATTATTTCTTTTTTATCATTATTATTATTGTTATTACCATTATTATTATTGTTATTATCATTATTATTTCTGTTATAATCATTATTATTGTTGTTATTTTCATTATTATTTCTGTTATTGTCATTATTGTTATTGTTAACACTATTATTATTATTGTTATTCTCATTATTATTTCTGTCATTATCGTTATTATTATTGTTATTACCATTATTATTATTGTTATTATCATTATTATATATGTTATTATCATTATTATTATTGTTATTATCATTATTATCTCTGTTATTATTATTATTATTATTGTTATTATCATTATTATTTCTGTTATTATGATTGTTATTATTGTTATTATCATTATTATTAGTGTTATTATCATTATTACTACTGTTATTATCATTATTATTATTGTCGTTACCATTATTATTATTGTTATTATCATTATTATTTCTGTTATTATCATTATTAGTATTGGTATTACCATTATTAGTATTGTTACTATTATTATTATTTATCTTATTATCATTATTGTTATTGTTATTACCATTATTACTATTGTTATTATCATTACTATTTCTGTTATTATGATTATTATAATTGTTATTATCATTACTATTTCTGTTATTACCGTTATTATTATTGTTATTATCATTATTACTTCGTTTATTATCATTATTATTATTGTTATTGTCATTATTGTTATTGTTAACACTATTATTATTATTGTTATTACCATTATTATTATTGTTATTATCATTATTATTTCTGTTATTATCATTATTAGTATTGTTATTAGCATTATTATTTCTTTTATTATCATTATTATTATTGTTATTACCATTATTATTATTGTTAATATCATTATTATTTATGTTATTATAATTATTATTAGCGTTATTATCATTAATCTTATAGTTAATATCATCATTATTGTTGTTATTACCATTATTATTATTGTTAATATCATCATTATTGTTGTTATTACCATTATTAATATTGTTATTATCATTATTATTGCTGTTATTATCGTTATTATTATTGTTGTTATTATCATTATTATTTCTTTTATTATCATTATTATTATTGTTATTACCATTATTATTATTGTTATTATCTTTATTATTTCTGTTATTATCGTTATTATTGTTGTTATTACCACTATTATTATTGTTATTACCATTATTATTTCTGTTATTATCATTATTATTGTTGTTATAACCATTATTATTATTGTTATTATCATTATTACTTCTGTTATTGTCATTATTGTTATTGTTAACACTATTATTATTATTGTTATTATCATTATTACTTCGTTTATTATCATTATTATTATTGTTATTGTCATTATTGTTATTGTTAACACTATTATTATTATTGTTATTATCTTTATTATTTCTGTTATTATGATTATTATTATTGTTATTATCATTACTATTTCTGTTATTACCGTTATTATTATTGTTACTATCATTATTACTTCGTTTATTATCATTATTATTATTGTTATTATCATTATCATTTCTGTTATTATCAATATTATTATTGGCATTACCATTATTATTATTGTTATTATCATTATTATTTCTTTTATGAACATTATTATTATTGTTAATATCAGTATTATTTATGTTATTATCGTTATTATTTCTGTTATTATCGTTATTATTTCTGTTATTATCATTATTATTAGTGTTATTATCATTATTATTGCTTTTATTATCATTATTATTATTGTTATTACCATTATTATTATTGTTATTATTATTATTATTACTGTTAATATCATAATTATTGTTGTTATTATCATTATCATTACTGTTATTATCATTATTATTTCTGTTATTATCATTATTAGTATTGTTATTACCATTATTATTTCTTTTTTATCATTATTATTATTGTTATTACCATTATTATTATTCTTATTATCATTATTATTTCTGTTATAATCATTATTATTGTTGTTATTTTCATTATTATTTCTGTTATTGTCATTATTGTTATTGTTAACACTAATATTATTATTGTTATTATCATTATTATTTATGTTATTATCGTTATTATTATTGTTATTATCATTATTATTATTGTTATCACCATTATTATTATTGTTAATATCATTATTATTTATGTTATTATCATTAGTATTTCTGTTATTATCGTTATTATTTCTGTTATTATCATTATTATTAGTGTTATTATCATTATTATTGCTTTTATTATCATTATTATTATTGTTATTGCCATTATTATTTCTTTTTTATCATTATTATTATTGCTATTACCATTATTATTATTGTTATTATCAATCTTATTTCTGTTATAATCATTATTATTGTTGTTATTTTCATTATTATTTCTGTTATTGTCATTATTGTTATTGTTAACACTATTATTATTATTGTTATTCTCATTATTATTTCTGTCATTATCGTTATTATTATTGTTATTACCATTATTATTATTGTTATTATCATTATTACTTCGTTTATTATCATTATTATTATTGTTATTATTATTATTATTACTGTTAATATCATAATTATTGTTGTTATTATCATTATCATTACTGTTATTATCATTATTATTTCTGTTATTATCATTATTAGTATTGTTATTACCATTATTATTATTGTTATTATCATTATTATTTCTGTTATAATCATTATTATATATGTTATTATCATTATTATTATTGTTATTATCATTATTATCTCTGTTATTATTATTATTATTATTGTTATTATCATTATTATTTCTGTTATTATGATTGTTATTATTGTTATTATCATTATTATTAGTGTTATTATCATTATTACTACTGTTATTATCATTATTATTATTGTCGTTACCATTATTATTATTGTTATTATCATTATTATTTCTGTTATTATCATTATTAGTATTGGTATTACCATTATTAGTATTGTTACTATTATTATTATTTATCTTATTATCATTATTATTATTGTTATTACCATTATTACTATTGTTATTATCATTACTATTTCTGTTATTATGATTATTATTATTGTTATTATCATTACTATTTCTGTTATTACCGTTATTATTATTGTTATTATCATTATTACTTCGTTTATTATCATTATTATTATTGTTATTGTCATTATTGTTATTGTTAACACTATTATTATTATTGTTATTACCATTATTATTATTGTTATTATCATTACTATTTCTGTTATTACGGTTATTATTATTGTTATTATCATTATTATTATTGTCATTACCGTTATTATTATTGTTATTATCATCATTATTTATGTTATTATGATTATTATTATTGTTATTACCGTTATTATTATTGTTATTATCACTATTATTTCTTTTATTATCATTATTACTATTGCTATTATCATTATCATTACTGTTATTATCATTTTTATTTCTGTTATTATCATTATTATTATTGTTATTATCATTATTATATATGTTATTATCATTATTATTATTGTTATTATCATTATTGTTTCTGTTATTATCATTAGTATTATTGTTGTCAACATTATTATTATTGTTTTATCATTACTATTTCTGTTATTATCGTTATTATTATTGTTATTATCATTATTAGTTTTGTTATTATCATTATTATTGTCGTTAATGTCATTATTATTATTACTGTTATTATCTTTATTAGTGTTGCTATTATCATTATCATCACTGTTATTATCATTATTATTATTGTTATTACCATTATTATTATAGTTAATATCATTATCATTATTATTTCTGTTATTATCGTTATTATTTCTGTTATTATCATTATTATTAATGTCATTATCATTATTATTATTGTTATTACCATTATTATTATCGTTATTATCATTATTATTTTTGTTATCACCATTATTATTATTGTTAATATCATTATTATTTATGTTATTATCATTATTATTTCTGTTATTATCGTTATTATTTCTGTTATTATCACTATTATTGCTTTTATTATCATTATTATTATTGTTATTACCATTATTATTTCTGTTATTATCAATATTATTATTGGCATTACCATTATTATTATTGTTATTATCATTATTATTTCTTTTATGAACATTATTATTATTGTTATTATCATTATTATCATTGTTATCACCATTATTATTATTGTTAATATCAGTATTATTTATGTTATTATCATTATTATTTCTGTTATTATCGTTATTATTTCTGTTATTATCATTATTATTAGTGTTATTATCATTATTATTGCTTTTATTATCATTATTATTATTGTTATTACCATTATTATAATTGTTATTATTATTATTATTACTGTTAATATCATAATTATTGTTGTTATTATCATTATCATTACTGTTATTATCATTATTATTTCTGTTATTATCATTATTATTAGTGTTATTATCATTATTATTGCTTTTATTATCATTATTATTATTGTTATTATCATTATTATTTCTGTTATTGTCATTATTGTTATTGTTAACACTATTATTATTATTTTTATTATCATTATTATTTATGTTATTATCGTTATTATTATTGTTATTATCATTATTATCACTGTTATTATCATTATTATTATTGTTATTATTATTATTATTAGTGTTATTATCATTATTATTATAGTCATTATCATTATTATTATTGTTAATATCATCATTATTGTTGTTATTATCATTATTACTACTGTTATTATCATTATTATTATTGTCATTATCGTTAATATTATTGTTATTATCATTATTATCTCTGTTATTATTATTATTATTATTATTGTTATTACCACTACTATTGTTGTTATTATCATTATCATTATTGTCATTACCATTATTATTATTATTACTGTTATTATCATTATTAGTATTGCTATGATCATTGTCATTACTGGTATTATCATTATTATTTCTGTTATTGTCATTATTGTTATTGTTAACACTATTATTATTATTGTTATTATCATTATTATTTCTGTTATTGTCATTATTGTTATTGTTAACACTATTATTATTATTTTTATTATCATTATTATTTATGTTATTATCGTTATTATTATTGTTATTATCATTATTATCACTGTTATTATCATTATTATTATTTTTATTATTATTATTATTAGTGTTATTATCATTATTATTATAGTCATTATCATTATTATTATTGTTAATATCATCATTAGTGTTGTTATTATCATTATTACTACTGTTATTATCATTATTAGTATTGCTATGATCATTGTCATTACTGGTATTATCATTATTATTTCTGTTATTGTCATTATTGTTATTGTTAACACTATTATTATTATTTTTATTACCATTATTATTATTGTCATTACCATTATTATTATTATTATCATTCTTATTATTGTTATTATTATTATTATTACTCTTAATATCATAATTATTGTTGCTATTATCATTATCATTACTGTTATTATCATTATTGTTTCTGTTATTGTCATTATTGTTATTGTTAACACTAATATTATTATTGTTATTATCATTATTATTTATGTTATTATCGTTATTATCATTATTATTTTTGTTATCACCATTATTATTATTGTTAATATCATTATTATTTATGTTATTATCATTATTATTTCTGTTATTATCGTTATTATTTCTGTTATTATCACTATTATTGCTTTTATTATCATTATTATTATTGTTATTACCATTATTATTTCTTTTTTATCATTATTATTATTGTTATTATCATTCTTATTTCTGTTATTATCAATATTATTATTGGCATTACCATTATTATTATTGTTATTATCATTATTATTTCTTTTATGAACATTATTATTATTGTTATTATCATTATTATTGCTTTTATTATCATTATTATTATTGTTATTGCCATTATTATTATTGTTATTATTATTATTATTACTGTTAATATCATAATTATTGTTGTTATTATCATTATCATTACTGTTATTATCATTATTATTTCTGTTATTATCATTATTAGTATTGTTATTACCATTATTATTTCTTTTTTATCATTATTATTATTGTTATTACCATTATTATTATTGTTATTATCATTATTATTTCTGTTATTGTCATTATTGTTATTGTTAACACTATTATTATTATTGTTATTCTCATTATTATTTCTGTCATTATCGTTATTATTATTGTTATTATCATTCTTATTATTGTTATTATTATTATTATTACTGTTAATATCATAATTATTGTTGTTATTATCATTATCATTACTGTTATTATCATTATTATTTCTGTTATTATCATTATTATTATTGTTATTACCATTATTATTATTGTTATTATCATTATTATCTCTGTTATTATTATTATTATTATTGTTATTATCATTATTATTTCTGTTATTATGATTGTTATTATTGTTATTATCATTATTATTTCTGCTATTGTCATTATTGTTATTGTTAACACTATTGTTATTATTTTTATTACCATTATTATTATTGTTATTATCATTATTATTTCTGTTATTATCAATATTATTATTGCCATTACCATTATTATTTCTATTATTATCATTATTATTAGTGTTATTATCATTATTATTTCTGTTATTATCATTATTAGTATTGTTATGTTCATTATTATTTCTTTTATTAGCATTATTATTTTTGTTATTACCATTATTATTATTGTTACTATCATTATTCTTTCTGTTATTATCATTACTATTATTGTTATTATCATTATAACTATTGTTATTACCATTATTATTATTGTTATTCTCATTACTACTTCTGTTATTATCGTTATTATTATTGTTATTATCATTATTATTATTGTCATTACCATTACTATTATTGTTTTTATCATTCTTATTATTGTTATTATTATTATTATTATTACTGTAATTATCATCATTATTGTTGTTATTATCATTATTATTATTGTTATTATCATTATTATTATTGTTATTATCATTATTATCTCCGTTATTATTATTATTATTATTGTTATTATTGTTATTATCATTATTATTAGTGTTATTATCATTATTATTACTGTTGTTATCATCATTATTGTTGCTATTATCATTATTATTACTGTTATTATCATTATTATTGTCGTTAATGTCATTATTATTATTACTGTTATTATCTTTATTAGTATTGCTATTATCATTATCATTACTGCTATTATCATTATTCTTATAGTTAATATCATCGTTATTGTTGTAATTACCATTATTATTATTGTTATTATCATTATTATTGCTGTTATTATCGTTATAAATATTGTTGTTATTATCATTATTATTTCTGTTATTATCATTCTTATTATTGTTATTACCATTATTATTATAGTTAATATCATTATCATTATTATTTCTGTTATTATCGTTATTAGTATTGTTATTATCATTATTACTTCTTTTATTATCATTATTATTATAGTTATTACCATTACTATTATTGTTATTATCATTATTACTTCTGTTATTATCATTATTATTGTTGTTATTACCATTATTATTATTGTTATTATCATTATTATTTCTGTTATTATCATTACTATTTCTGTTATTATTATTATTATTATTGTTATTATCATTATTATTTCTGT
>CANQJN010000026.1:3185000-3195000 GCA_947623535.1 Coelioxys conoideus
TTATTATTACTGTTATTATCATCATGATTGTTGCTATTATCATTATTATTATTGTTAACACTATTATTATTATTGTTATTATCATTATTATTTCTGTTATTATTACTATTATTATTGTTATTATCATTATTATTAGTGTTATTATCATTATTATTTCTTTTATTATCATTATTATTATTGTTATTATCATTATTATTTCTGTTATTATCAATATTATTATTGCCATTACCATTATTATTTCTATTATTATCATTATTATTTCTTTTATTATCATTATTATTGTAGTTATTACCATTATTATTATTGCTATTATCATTATTATTTCTGTTATTATCATTATTATTATTGTTATTATTATTATTATTATTATTACTGTCATTATCATTATCATTAGTGTTATTATTATTATTATTATTATAGTTAATATCATGATTATAGTTCTTTTTATCATTATTATTACCGTTATTATCATTATTACTGTCGATAATGTCATTATTATTATTGTTATTATCATTATTATTTCTGTTATTATCGTTATTGTTATTGTTATTATCATTATTATTTCTGTTATTATCATTATTATTTCTTTTATTATCATTATTATTATTGTTATTATCATTATTATTTCTGTTATTATTATTATTATTATTGTTATTATCATTATTATTAGTGTTATTATCATTATTATTTCTTTTATTATCATTATTATTATTGTTATTATCATTATTATTTCTGTTATTATCAATATTATTATTGCCATTACCATTATTATTTCTATTATTAAAATTATTATTGTAGATATTACCATTATGATTATTGTTATTATCATTATTATTTCTGTGATTATCATTATTATTGTTGTTATTATCATTATTATTATTGTTATTATCATTATTATTTCTGTTATTGTCATTATTGTTATTGTTAACACTATTATTATTATTGTTATTACCATTATTATTATTGTTATTATCATTTTTATTTCTGTTATTATCATTATTATTATTGTTATTATCATTATTATTATAGTTATTATCATTATTATTATTGTTATTATCATTATTATTTCCGTTATTGTCATTATTGTTATTGTTATTATCATTATTATTTCTGTTATCATCATTATTATTGTTGCTATTCTCATTATTATTATTGTTATTATCATTATTATTTCGGTTATTATTATTATTATCATTGTTATTATCATTCTCATTATTGTTATTATTATTATTATTCTTGTTATTACCATTATTATAATTGTTATTATCATTATTATTTCTGTTATTATCAATATTATTATTGTCATTACCATTATTATTATTGTTATTATCATTATTATTTCTGTTATCATCATTATTATTGTTGCTATTCTCATTATTATTATTGTTATTATCATTAGCATTTATGTTATTATCGTTATTATTATTGTTATTATTGTTATTATCTTTATTATTCTTGTCATTACCATTATTACTATTGTTATTATGATTCTTATTATTGTTATTATTGTTATTTTATTATTATTATTATTACTGTTATTATCATCATTATTGTTGCTATTATCATTATTGTAACTGTTATTATCATTATTATTGTCGTTAATGTCATTATTATTATTACTGTTATTATCTTTATTATTATTGCTATTATCATTATCATTACTGCTATTATCATTATTCTTATAGTTAATATCATCATTATTGTTGTAATTACCATTATTATTATTGTTATTATCATTATTATTTATGTTATTATCGTTATTATTATTGTTATTATCATTATTATTATTGTTATCACCATTATTATTATTGTTAATATCATTATTATTTATGTTATTATCATTATTATTTCTGTTATTATCGTTATTATTTCTGTTATTATCATTATTATTAGTGTTATTATCATTATTATTGCTTTTATTATCATTATTATTATTGTTATTGCCATTATTATTCCTTTTTTATCATTATTATTATTGTTATTACCCTTATTATTATTGTTATTATCATTCTTATTTCAGTTATAATCATTATTATTGTTGTTATTTTCATTATTATTTCTGTTATTGTCATTATTGTTATTGTTAACACTATTATTATTATTGTTATTCTCATTATTATTTCTGTCATTATCGTTATTATTATTGTTATTACCATTATTATTATTGTTATTATCATTATTACTTCGTTTATTATCATTATTATTATTGTTATTATCATTATTATTTCTGTTATTATCAATATTATTGTTGGCATTACCATTATTATTATTGTTATCGTCCTTATTATTGTTATTATTATTATTATTACTGTTAATATCATAATTATTGTTGTTATTATCATTATCATTACTGTTATTATCATTATTATTTCTGTTATTATCATTATTAGTATTGTTATTATCATTATTATTATTGTTATTATCATTATTATTATTGTCATTACCATTATTATTATTGTTATTATCATCATTATTTATGTTATTATGATTATTATTATTGTTATTACCGTTATTATTATTGTTATTATCACTATTATTTCATTTATTATCATTATTACTATTGCTATTATCATTATCATTACTGTTATTATCATTATTACTTCGTTTATTATCATTATTATTATTGTTATTATCATTATCATTTCTGTTATTATCAATATTATTATTGGCATTACCATTATTATTATTGTTATTATCATTATTATTTCTTTTATGAACGTTATTATTATTGTTAATATCAGTATTATTTATGTTATTATCATTATTATTTCTGTTATTATCGTTATTATTTCTGTTATTATCATTATTATTAGTGTTATTATCATTATTATTTCTATTATTATCATTATTAGTATTATTATTATCATTATTATTTCTTTTATTATCATTATTATTATTGTTATTATCATTATTATTTCTGTTATTATCGTTATTATTATTGTTATTATCATTATTATTATTGCCATTATCGTTATTATTATTGTTATTACCATTATTATTATTGTTATTATCATTATTATTTCTGTTATTATGATTATTATTATTGTTATTACCATTAATATTTCTGTTATTGTCATTATTGTTACTGTTAACACTATTATTATTATTGTTATTACCATTATTATTATTGTCATTACCATTATTATTATTATTATCATTCTTATTATTGTTATTATTATTATTATTACTCTTAATATCATAATTATTGTTGCTATTATCATTATCATTACTGTTATTATCATTATTATTTCTGTTATTGTCATTATTGTTATTGTTAACACTAATATTATTATTGTTATTATCATTATTATTTATGTTATTATCGTTATTATCATTATTATTTTTGTTATCACCATTATTATTATTGTTAATATCATTATTATTTATGTTATTATCATTATTATTTCTGTTATTATCGTTATTATTTCTGTTATTATCACTATTATTGCTTTTATTATCATTATTATTATTGTTATTACCATTATTATTTCTGTTATTATCAATATTATTATTGGCATTACCATTATTATTATTGTTATTATCATTATTATTTCTTTTATGAACATTATTATTATTGTTATTATCATTATTATCATTGTTATCACCATTATTATTATTGTTAATATCAGTATTATTTATGTTATTATCATTATTATTTCTGTTATTATCGTTATTATTTCTGTTATTATCATTATTATTAGTGTTATTATCATTATTATTGCTTTTATTATCATTATTATTATTGTTATTACCATTATTATAATTGTTATTATTATTATTATTACTGTTAATATCATAATTATTGTTGTTATTATCATTATCATTACTGTTATTATCATTATTATTTCTGTTATTATCATTATTAGTATTGTTATTACCATTATTATTTCTTTTTTATCATTATTATTATTGTTATTACCATTATTATTATTGTTATTCTCATTACTATTTCTGTCATTATCGTTGTTATTATTGTTATTACCATTATTATTATTGTTAATATCACTATTATTTATGTTATTATCATTATTATTTCTGTTATTATCGTTATTATTTCTGTTATTATCATTATTATTAGTGTTATTATCATTATTATTGCTTTTATTATCATTATTATTATTGTTATTATCATTATTATTTCTGTTATTGTCATTATTGTTTTTGTTAACACTATTATTATTATTTTTATTATCATTAGTATTGCTATTATCATTATTAGTATTGTTATTATTATTATTATTACTGTTATTATCATTATTATTATTGTTATTATCACTATTATTTCTGTTATTATCATTATCATTATTATTTCTATTATTATCATTATTATTTCTTTTATTATATTTATTATTATTGTTATTACCATTATTATTATTGTTATTATCATTACTATTGTTGTGATTACCATTATTATAATTGTTATTATCATTATTGTTTCTGTTATTATCATTATTATTTCTGTTATTATCGTTATTATTTGTGTTATTATCATTATTATTAGTGTTATTATCATTATTATTATTGTTATTACCATTATTATTATTATTACTGTTATTATCATTATTAGTATTGCTATGATCATTGTCATTACTGGTATTATCATTATTATTTCTGTTATTGTCATTATTGTTATTGTTAACACCATTATTATTATTATCACTGTTATTATCATTATTATTATTGTTATTATTATTATTATTAGTGTTATTATCATTATTATTATAGTCATTATCATTATTATTATTGTTAATATCATTATTATTATTGTTATTATCATTATTATTATAGTTATTATCATTATTATTATAGTTAATATCATCATTATTGTTGTTATTATCATTATTGCTACTGTTATTATCATTATTATTATTGTCATTATCGTTATTATTATTGTTATTACCATTATTATTATTGTTATTATTATTATGATTTCTGTTATTATGATCTTATTATTGTTATTACCATTAATATTTCTGTTATTGTCATTATTGTTATTGTTAACACTATTATTATTACTGTTAATATCATAATTATTTCTGTTATTATCATTATTAGTATTGTTATTATAATTATTATTATTGTTATTATCATTATTATTATTGTCATTACCATTATTATTATTGTTATTACCGTTATTATTATTGTTATTACCATTATTATTTCTGTTATTATCGTTATTATTATTGTTATTATCATTATTATTTCTTTTATTATCTTTATTATTATTGTTATTATCATTATTATTATTGCTATTACCATTATTATTATTGTTATTATCATTATTATTTCTGTTATTATCGTTATTATTATTGTTATTACCATTACTATTATTGTTATTATCACTATTATAATTGTTATTATCATTATTATTATTGTTATTATCATTATTATTATTGTCATTACCATTATTATTATTGTTATTATCATCATTATTTATGTTATTATGATTATTATTATTGTTATTACCGTTATTATTATTGTTATTATCATTATTATTTCTGTTATTATCGTTATTATTATTGTTATTATCATTATTATTGTTGTTATTATCAATGTTATTAGTGTTATTGTCACTATTATTTCTTTTATCATCATTATTACTATTGCTATTATCATTATCATTACTGTTATTATCATTATTATTATTGTTATTATCATTATTATTTCTGTTATTATCGTTATTATTATTGTTATTATCATTATTATTATTGCCATTATCGTTATTATTATTGTTATTACCATTATTATTATTGTTATTATCATTATTATTTCTGTTATTATGATTATTATTATTGTTATTACCATTAATATTTCTGTTATTGTCATTATTGTTACTGTTAACACTATTATTATTATTGTTATTACCATTATTATTATTGTCATTACCATTATTATTATTATTATCATTCTTATTATTGTTATTATTATTATTATTACTCTTAATATCATAATTATTGTTGCTATTATCATTATCATTACTGTTATTATCAATATTATTATTGGCATTACCATTATTATTATTGTTATTATCATTATTATTTCTTTTATGAACATTATTATTATTGTTAATATCAGTATTATTTATGTTATTATCATTATTATTTCTGTTATTATCGTTATTATTTCTGTTATTATCATTATTATATATGTTATTATCATTATTATTATTGTTATTATCATTATTATCTCTGTTATTATTATTATTATTATTGTTATTATCATTATTATTTCTGTTATTATGATTGTTATTATTGTTATTATCATTATTATTAGTGTTATTATCATTATTACTACTGTTATTATCATTATTATTATTGTCGTTACCATTATTATTATTGTTATTATCATTATTATTTCTGTTATTATCATTACTATTTCTGTTATTATGATTATTATAATTGTTATTATCATTACTATTTCTGTTATTACCGTTATTATTATTGTTATTATCATTATTACTTCGTTTATTATCATTATTATTATTGTTATTGTCATTATTGTTATTGTTAACACTATTATTATTATTGTTATTACCATTATTATTATTGTTATTATCATTATTATTTCTGTTATTATCATTATTAGTATTGTTATTAGCATTATTATTTCTTTTATTATCATTATTATTATTGTTATTACCATTATTATTATTGTTAATATCATTATTATTTATGTTATTATCGTTATTATTATTGTTATTATAATTATTATTAGCGTTATTATCATTAATCTTATAGTTAATATCATCATTATTGTTGTTATTACCATTATTATTATTGTTAATATCATCATTATTGTTGGCATTACCATTATTATTATTGTTATTATCATTATTATTTCTTTTATGAACATTATTATTATTGTTAATATCAGTATTATTTATGTTATTATCATTATTATTTCTGTTATTATCGTTATTATTTCTGTTATTATCATTATTATTAGTGTTATTATCATTATTATTGCTTTTATTATCATTATTATTATTGTTATTACCATTATTATTATTGTTATTATTATTATTATTACTGTTAATATCATAATTATTGTTGTTATTATCATTATCATTACTGTTATTATCATTATTATCATTATTAGTATTGTTATTACCATTATTATTTCTTTTTTATCATTATTATTATTGTTATTACCATTATTATTATTCTTATTATCATTATTATTTCTGTTATAATCATTATTATTGTTGTTATTTTCATTATTATTTCTGTTATTGTCATTATTGTTATTGTTAACACTATTATTATTATTGTTACTCTCATTATTATTTCTGTCATTATCGTTGTTATTATTGTTATTACCATTATTATTATTGTTATTATCATTATTATTATAGTTATTATCATTATTATTATAGTTAATATCATCATTATTGTTGTTATTATCATTATTGCTACTGTTATTATCATTATTATTGTTGTCATAATCGTTATTATTATTGTTATTACCATTATTATTATTGTTATTATCATTACTATTTCTGTTATTACCGTTATTGTTATTGTCATTATCATTATTAGTACTGTTATTATCATTATTATTATTGTCATTACCATTATTATTATTATTATCGTCCTTATTATTGTTATTATTATTATTATTACTGTTAATATCATAATTATTGTTGTTATTATCATTATCATTACTGTTATTATCATTATTATTTCTGTTATTATCATTATTGGTATTGTTATTATCATTATTATTATTGTTATTATCATTATTATTATTGTCATTACCATTATTATTATTGTTATTATCATCATTATTTATGTTATTATGATTATTATTATTGTTATTACCGTTATTATTATTGTTATTATCACTATTATTTCTTTTATTATCATTATTACTATTGCTATTATCATTATCATTACTGTTATTATCATTATTACTTCGTTTATTATCATTATTATTATTGTTATTATCATTATCATTTCTGTTATTATCAATATTATTATTGGCATTACCATTATTATTATTGTTATTATCATTATTATTTCTATTATGAACATTATTATTATTGTTAATATCAGTATTATTTATGTTATTATCATTATTATTTCTGTTATTATCGTTATTATTTCTGTTATTATCATTATTATTAGTGTTATTATCATTATTATTTCTATTATTATCATTATTAGTATTATTATTATCATTATTATTTCTTTTATTATCATTATTATTATTGTTATTATCATTATTATTTCTGTTATTATCGTTATTATTATTGTTATTATCATTATTATTATTGCCATTATCGTTATTATTATTGTTATTACCATTATTATTATTGTTATTATCATTATTATTTCTGTTATTATGATTATTATTATTGTTATTACCATTAATATTTCTGTTATTGTCATTATTGTTACTGTTAACACTATTATTATTATTGTTATTACCATTATTATTATTGTCATTACCATTATTATTATTATTATCATTCCTATTATTGTTATTATTATTATTATTACTCTTAATATCATAATTATTGTTGCTATTATCATTATCATTACTGTTATTATCATTATTATTTCTGTTATTGTCATTATTGTTATTGTTAACACTAATATTATTATTGTTATTATCATTATTATTTATGTTATTATCGTTATTATCATTATTATTTTTGTTATCACCATTATTATTATTGTTAATATCATTATTATTTATGTTATTATCATTATTATTTCTGTTATTATCGTTATTATTTCTGTTATTATCACTATTATTGCTTTTATTATCATTATTATTATTGTTATTACCATTATTATTTCTGTTATTATCAATATTATTATTGGCATTACCATTATTATTATTGTTATTATCATTATTATTTCTTTTATGAACATTATTATTATTGTTATTATCATTATTATCATTGTTATCACCATTATTATTATTGTTAATATCAGTATTATTTATGTTATTATCATTATTATTTCTGTTATTATCGTTATTATTTCTGTTATTATCATTATTATTAGTGTTATTATCATTATTATTGCTTTTATTATCATTATTATTATTGTTATTACCATTATTATAATTGTTATTATTATTATTATTACTGTTAATATCATAATTATTGTTGTTATTATCATTATCATTACTGTTATTATCATTATTATTTCTGTTATTATCATTATTAGTATTGTTATTACCATTATTATTTCTTTTTTATCATTATTATTATTGTTATTACCATTATTATTATTGTTATTCTCATTACTATTTCTGTCATTATCGTTGTTATTATTGTTATTACCATTATTATTATTGTTAATATCACTATTATTTATGTTATTATCATTATTATTTCTGTTATTATCGTTATTATTTCTGTTATTATCATTATTATTAGTGTTATTATCATTATTATTGCTTTTATTATCATTATTATTATTGTTATTATCATTATTATTTCTGTTATTGTCATTATTGTTATTGTTAACACTATTATTATTATTTTTATTATCATTAGCATTGCTATTATCATTATTAGTATTGTTATTATTATTATTATTACTGTTATTATCATTATTATTATTGTTATTATCACTATTATTTCTGTTATTATCATTATCATTATTATTTCTATTATTATCATTATTATTTCTTTTATTATATTTATTATTATTGTTATTACCATTATTATTATTGTTATTATCATTATTATTGTTGTGATTACCATTATTATAATTGTTATTATCATTATTGTTTCTGTTATTATCATTATTATTTCTGTTATTATCGTTATTATTTGTGTTATTATCATTATTATTAGTGTTATTATCATTATTATTATTGTTATTACCATTATTATTATTATTACTGTTATTATCATTATTAGTATTGCTATGATCATTGTCATTACTGGTATTATCATTATTATTTCTGTTATTGTCATTATTGTTATTGTTAACACCATTATTATTATTATCACTGTTATTATCATTATTATTGTTGTTAT
>CANQJN010000026.1:3200000-3220000 GCA_947623535.1 Coelioxys conoideus
TTATGGTTGGGGAAAGGTATTGTCACAGTCGACGAAAATAACGGACGCGGAATCTGTCCGCGTAACATGCTCCACCCGTTGAGAGGGAACCGATCAAAATGATGAGTGTGTGTACATGAGATAATTATGAAAATGCAGATTACATTTAGATATGTGAAGGGTGACGCATACGTATATAATAATTAAGGGGAATCTTCTTGGTCTCCCATGATCGGATGTTCCTCCGGGGTTGTCTCGTCTCCCTTAGCTGCTGGATGCGTGGTGGTCTCATCTTGGGATTGGTTCAGGAGTGGTACTAGTTTCTTGACACTGCGATCAAGTAAGGTTGTACTTGTTTTGACGGTCACGGTACGGATAATACCGTCGGAGCCAGGGTGAACTTTGACAACCCTGCCTAGTGGCCACTGTGCTGGTGGTACATTGTCCTCCCTCAGTAGGACTATGGATCCTTCTTTGATTAGATGACTGCCTTTCATCCATTTGTTGCGGCTGGTGATTTCGTTGAGATACTCCCGGCGCCAACGAGTCCAGAAATGTTGTTTGACCTGCTGTATGTGTTTCCACCTAGATAGTCTATTCGGAGGTACGTCCCTGAAATCTCGCTCGGGTAAACTCATTAATGATTCGCCGATAAGAAAATGGTTAGGTGACAGGACAAGCAGGTCGTTCGGGTCAGATGAAATTGGAGTGAGTGGACGGGAATTCAGGATTGATTCGATCTCTATGATGAGAGTGTTGAAATCCTCGAAAGTAAAGAGCTCGGAACCTACGACGCGTTTCAAATGATATTTAAAGGCTTTTACTGCGGCCTCCCAAAGTCCACCAAAGTGCGGGGTGTGAGGTGGCATGAAGTGCCACTGAATGAATTTATTTGCCAAGAATGTCTTGATCTGTTTGTGGTGTTGATCAGATTGAAGAAGATCACGAAGTTCGCGCAATTCGTTATTAGCGCCGACAAAGTTGGTGCCATTGTCAGAATACATGTTGATGCAATGACCACGTCGGGCGATAAATCGTCGTAATGCTGCTATGAAGGCATCACTGGTGAGATCGCTTACTAATTCTAAATGCACGGCTTTGATCGCGAGGCATACGAACACGGCAACGTGTACCTTTATCCGGTTTCGATTTCGGTGACGCTTTTCCTTGATATAAAAGGGACCGCAATAGTCTACTCCTACATTAGAGAATGGTCGAGCTTCTGTAACGCGGGCTTCAGGTAGATCACCCATCAGGTATTCGACCGGTGGTGGGCGAAGTCGTCGACAGCGTACGCAATCCTTAATTGTTTTCCACACTTGACTTCGTTCGTCGATAGGCCAATAACGTTTTCTAATCGCATATAGGGTAGCCTGAGTTCCTGTATGCAATTGTGAGTGATGTTCCTGTTCGATGATTCGCGTTGTGATTGTTGATTTTGGGAGAATTATTGGGTGTTTTTGGGAAAATGGCATCGTTGAATGTTTGAGTCGGCCTCCTACCCGCAGAATTCCATCCTTATCGAGAAACGGATTTAATCTTTGTAATTTTCCCTTTACGTCGGTTGTTCTTCCTTTGCTGATGCATTGTATTTCGTCGGCGAAGTGGTGCTGCTGTAATAATTTAAGTAATCGATTGCGTGCATTTTGTAATTCTATCACATTGAGACCTTCCTTTCTTGATCGCTTTGATCGCCATCGCAAACAACGTGCGACGACGCGGACAAGTTTTTCCCAAGATGAATATTTTTCAAAGATGCTAGTGTCGACACGGACAGTTGCCAAACAACATGCCTTTCTCTGATCAGGTAGATCCTCGATTGGAGATAGTTCCCATGTTGGCCAATATGTTTCGTCTTTAGAAAGCCACAGTGGACCATGGGACCATATGGATGGTTGTAGAAATTCTTCGGCTGTTTGGCCTCGCGAGATGAGGTCAGCTGGATTGTCTTTAGTTTTTACGTGGTGCCAATTGGATACGTTGCTGTTTCTTTGAATTTCTGCGACTCTATTCGCGACGAAAGTCTTCAGTGTGCCGGGAGACGCGGAAAGCCAGTGGAGGACGATCGTGGAATCGGTCCAGAAAAAATGTCGAGTGATTGGGATATGTAGTGATTTCTCGACGGAGCGAAGGTATACGCAAGCTCCGAATGCTTTCTCACTCGCGTCACAGAATCCGTGTAACTGTATTTCTACCGGTGAATTGATTATAGTATTCCGATCGAATGTGATGCTGTTTAATAATGGTAGTTGTCGATAGTACCTGTCCCAATCGTTTTGCACACTTAGTGGCAGCGATTCGTCCCAATCCACCTTAAGTGTCCACAGTTTCTGGAGTAATATTTTTGCTAGTACTATGACTGGCCCGAGAAGACCTAATGGGTCGTAAATTTTCGCGATTTCTGAACTTATTAAGCGCTTAGTGGTACGGTTTGTGCGTGAATCTGTTTTTACCGCGTAATGTATTAAGTCATTTGATGAGTTCCAATACACGCCGAGTGTTTTCAGAGTTGACGATTCGCCGATCGCGAGATTTTGATTAATGTCCTGTTCCGCTAAACCGTCTAACAATTCCCTGTTATTGGATGCCCATTGTCTAATATATAAACCCGCTTCCTTCAAGATAGAAGTTAATTCTTTCCTTAGACGAACTGCTTCTTCTTTCGTTGAAGTTCCTGTCAGGACGTCATCTACGTAGAAATCGCGATGTAGGATTTTTGCTGCGGAGGGGTATTTATGTTCTTCGTCATCAGCCAATTTTTGAAGGCAACGGATGGCTAAATAGGGAGCTGACGATAAACCGAAAGTGACGGTATTGAGTTGGTATGTTTGTATTTGCCCGTCGGTGTCTCGCCATAAAATTTTTTGAAATTTACGATCTTCAGGGCGTACGAGAAATTGTCTATACATCTTCTCGATATCACCCGTGAGAACGAAGCGATGAATACGGAATCTTAATAGGATGTATAACAAGTCTTCTTGAATCTTCGGCCCGGTATGTAAGGTGTCGTTCAAAGATATTCCTGAGGTGCTTTTAGCTGAGCCGTCGAAGACGACTCTCAATTTTGTTGTTTGGCTCGTTGTCTTGACGACGCCGTGATGCGGTAGATAAAAGCCGCCAAGGTCAGGATTGTCCGATGCGACTTTGGACATGTGTCCGAGATCCAAGTATTCTTGTAATACGGAATGATATCGTTGCTGTAGAGCTGCATCCTGCTTCAGTTTCCGTTCCAATGAGATTAATCTCTTCATAGCCTGCTGTTTCGAATGACCTAGTTGCACAATTTTGTCGTTGAAAGGTAATGCTACTATGTATCTCCCTTCCTCGTTACGCGTGACGTTGGTCTTGAAATGTTCTTCGCAGATCTTCTCGGATCCTGACAGGTGTTGAACTTGCGGGCCTTCGTCCAGTTCCCAAAAACGCGAGATATCCTCTAGTAGATGCGGTGTATTTGCGTGGTACGCTGTTGTATGTGATGAGGTCGCGGTTGGAGCACTCCCCCCGATTACCCATCCGAGTCTAGTTTTTTGCAAGAATAACGGTGACCCGTCGGATGGGGTGAGATCGATCTGTCCCACACACAGCAGTGATAGAGCTGTACCTGCGCCGAGCAAGAGATCAATTGGCGCTGGTTGGTGGAATTCTGGATCGGCGAGCTTGATGTTTTTCGGAATCTTTATTAACCGACGGTCGATCGGTTGATCAGGGATGGTCGATGATATTTCGGGAATCGTTAAAAACGTTAACGAGCGCGCGTATTTGTTGTTGTTCGATCGGATGGTGGCCATGATTGCATGTTTCGAAATCGTGGATAGCGCGTTGAGAGCTCCAATGGGGATGGTACAATCTGTTTTCGGAAGATTGAGTTTGCTTGCTAGCCTGTCGGTAATAAAATTCGCGGTCGCGCATGTGTCTATCAACGTTCGGCATTGGATAGCTTGATTGTTCTTATCGAGGATGCTGATTCGCGCGGTTACCATAAGGTCGTGTGTTACGGAGTTTAGAATAAATGTTTTTTGCCGCGGGGGGTCCCTTGGAAGCTCTACCTGCTCTAGTCACGCCGACGTTGAGGGGTCATACCTGGTCGACGGACGTTCCATTGTTGTATTCATATGTGGCGATGATGGAATTTCACGATCTTGGTAATGGGTGGGTTCTTCTTGATGTAATAACGTATGGTGTTTTCTATTACACCTGCGGCACGAGCCTGATGGGCATGTTCTGATCGGATGTATGTCACCTAGACAATTTGGACAAAGTGATGCCCGCTCCACTATCTTAATGCGCTCTTTGACCGGTTGATCACGTAAAAAGTTGCAATATCGTGTCTCGTGATTACCGTCACAAAGGCGGCATTCTATTCTATGGGCTGTTACGAATGCGTGTTCTCGCGGGGACATGAATCGCGGATTTCGGAAATTATCAGGGGTCCTTCTTGGTGCTGTACTGATTGGTTTTGGCGTTACGGCCGGAGCACAATCTGCTCGCTTTTCTAGGAAGTTGAGCAAGTTTGTGATTTTTGGCATCTGTTTATCTGTCAGTGTGAGCTCCCATTGAAACGTTAAATCCACGGTCATTTTGGATAGAACAATTGAAATTAACATGCTATCCCAAGACGCTATGTTTTCGCTGAGATTCTTTAGAGCTTTTAGGTGTTGATTGATCGTATCGACTAGGTTCTCTAAAGCCTCGGGCGTTTCTCGATTTATTTTCGGCAATTCGCGTATCGCGTCGCAATGTTTTAATAAGATTTTTCGCGGGCAGTCGTATTTCTCCTTTAATAAGTTTAGCGCGTCGAAATAATTGGCGTCTGTAATATTAAGTGATTGAATGCATGCGGCTGCTTTTCCGGTTAATGTTGATCGGAGATATTGTAATTTTTGCACCGGCGTAAGATCGTCGTTATTGTCTATCATTGACGAGAAAACCTCGAAAAAGGAAGTCCATTTTTCGATTGCACCGTCAAAGGTGGGTAATCGCATTTCCGGGTACCTGATCGTCATCGGAGCCATTACTGGTGATGATGAAGCGTCGACGGTTCTAACGGCGGCACGGGACGGTTGATCTTCTTGGATTAAATTGTCGGCGCGACCAATGAGATCATAGTATTGAGTATGAATCTCGTAACGACGCGGAGATTCTGTTTCGTCTAATCCTTCCAGTTCGAATTGGATATCTTCGAAACGTTGCCAAACGTCAGATAGACCCTTGAGCTGTGCTTTTATTGCGAACGCGTTTCGTTGTCCCGATTGTTCGTATGTATCAAGGAGTTTTGAAAACGTGGTCATTTGTCCGATAATGTTACCGCGCTTGCGTCGTAAAGTACTGATGTTAATTCCGTGTAACGCGGAATGAGATTGACCGG
Organism: Coelioxys conoideus; assembly: GCA_947623535.1. NCBI lineage: Eukaryota > Metazoa > Arthropoda > Insecta > Hymenoptera > Megachilidae > Coelioxys > Coelioxys conoideus. The sequence continues at coordinate 3,205,345 of CANQJN010000026.1, forward strand.
CGGCTTGTTCGATCGAATCGTTTGGCATCGTGAGGTCTTTAGGGAAATATGTGAGGAATCGGCAAAACAAAAATGAGCCTACCTTGTTGCGTCGATATTAGCGTAATTGCTGCGTTTGATGATCCTGGATCTCAGGATGAAGGGCACGGTTGTGTTGAATCGATGCCTTGATGGTTGATCCACGTAGAAGACTGCGTGGCGATTGTTTGTTGTAACGTAGGTGTCAGCTTGGATGCTGCGTTTGGTGATCCTTTGTTGTAGGATGCAGGACACGGTTGTGTCGAATCGATGTCTCGATGATTGATCCACGCAGAAGACTGCGTGGCGATTGTTGTATGCGTAGATATCACCTTGATTGCTGCGTATGGTGATCCCAGGTTATAGGATAGTTGATCCACGAAGAATACTGGCGTGGCGACTGTTCGTTGATGTTGATGACGCTGGGCGTCCGATGTAGTTAATGATGTCACTTCACTAACTCACTAATTCCGTACACGAATCCGGCTCGAAGGACCAAAATGTTATACGTATCCGCGACAAGACCGAACCGTTGCAGCTCGCGACTATGAGGGTCGTAAATCCTCACTCGATTATTCGATGTCGTTAGAAACGTATTTCCTGACTGGTAAATTAATAGAGTCAGGATAATTCTTTAAGTGTTTATTTTTAGGACTTAGACTTTATTTAGCTTAACAAGATGATTTATAAGTAAAGATATGTATGTGAATTGTAGGATCGTGTCGGACGATTGATGTTTCAGGTGTTAAGATTATTTTGTTCTGTCTTTGGAGGTGAGAAGAATCGTGTAGGTAAACTTGTGTAGACGGGTAGGATGGGGGTGTTGTCTAGGATTCGTGGAAATCAAGTCGGAGGCGGAAACAGGGTAAATTACCTGATTGGTTGGAAAATTGGTGGGGTAGGATCTGAAGTGACCGCCTAAAAGTGACGTCGACTGTTTTCGGAAAACCCAGAAACTGGTGACGTAGATGTTTTTATGGATTTGACCCTTGATCTTAGCAAGCAATAAAATTAGGATGCGCCTTGACGTTGAGAAAACATATTTCTAAGAATAGTGAAAAGTGCAAGAACTATTACTGGTAATAAACGTAGGTAAAAACTGTGACTTTAAAGAAATCTGCAGAGACCGTAATGGCTTCATGAGTTTATTGCTGCTGTAGAGGGTTCGAAGCTCGCGAGGGCTCGGAGCTCGCAAGGGCGATGGTTAGGAATTTTTATGGTTGGGGAAAGGTATTGTCACAGTCGACGAAAATAACGGACGCGGAATCTGTCCGCGTAACAACTGTCGATAATGTCATTATTATTATTGTTATTATCATTATTATTTCTGTTATTATCGTCATTATTATTGTTATTATTACTATTATTATTGTCATTACCATTATTATTATTGTTATTATCATTCTTATTATTGTTATTATTATTATTATTACTGTTATTATCATTATTATTTCTGTTATTATCGTTATTGTTATTGTTATTATCATTATTATTTCTGTTATTATCATTATTATTTCTTTTATTATCATTATTATTATTGTTATTATCATTATTATTTCTGTTATTATTATTATTATTATTGTTATTATCATTATTATTAGTGTTATTATCATTATTATTTCTTTTATTATCATTATTATTATTGTTATTATCATTATTATTTCTGTTATTATCAATATTATTATTGCCATTACCATTATTATTTCTATTATTAAAATTATTATTGTTATTACCATTATTATTATTGTTATTATCATTTTTATTTCTGTTATTATCATTATTATTATTGTTATTATCATTATTATTATAGTTATTATCATTATTATTATTGTTATTATCATTATTATTTCGGTTATTATTATTATTATCATTGTTATTATCATTCTCATTATTGTTATTATTATTATTATTCTTGTTATTACCATTATTATAATTGTTATTATCATTATTATTTGTGTTATTATCAATATTATTATTGTCATTACCATTATTATTATTGTTATTATCATTATTATTTCTGTTATCATCATTATTATTGTTGCTATTCTCATTATTATTATTGTTATTATCATTAGTATTTATGTTATTATCGTTATTATTATTGTTATTATTGTTATTATCTTTATTATTCTTGTCATTACCATTATTACTATTGTTATTATGATTCTTATTATTGTTATTATTGTTATTTTATTATTATTATTATTACTGTTATTATCATCATTATTGTTGCTATTATCATTATTCTAACTGTTATTATCATTATTATTGTCGTTAATGTCATTATTATTATTACTGTTATTATCTTTATTATTATTGCTATTATCATTATCATTACTGCTATTATCATTATTCTTATAGTTAATATCATCATTATTGTTGTAATTACCATTATTATTATTGTTATTATCATTATTATTTATGTTATTATCGTTATTATTATTGTTATTATCATTATTATTATTGTTATTGCCATTATTATTTCTTTTTTATCATTATTATTATTGTTATTACCATTATTATTATTGTTATTATCATTATTATTTGTGTTATAATCGTTATTGTTGTTGTTATTTTCATTATTATTTCTGTTATTGTCATTATTGTTATTGTTAACACTATTATTATTATTGTTATTCTCATTATTATTTCTGTCATTATCGTTATTATTATTGTTATTACCATTATTATTATTGTTATTATCATTATTATATATGTTATTATCATTATTATTATTGTTATTATCATTATTATCTCTGTTATTATTATTATTATTATTGTTATTATCATTATTATTTCTGTTATTATGATTGTTATTATTGTTATTATCATTATTATTAGTGTTATTATCATTATTACTACTGTTATTATCATTATTATTATTGTCGTTACCATTATTATTATTGTTATTATCATTATTATTTCTGTTATTATCATTATTAGTATTGGTATTACCATTATTAGTATTGTTACTATTATTATTATTTATCTTATTATCATTATTATTATTGTTATTACCATTATTACTATTGTTATTATCATTACTATTTCTGTTATTATGATTATTATAATTGTTATTATCATTACTATTTCTGTTATTACCGTTATTATTATTGTTATTATCATTATTACTTCGTTTATTATCATTATTATTATTGTTATTGTCATTATTGTTATTGTTAACACTATTATTATTGTTATTGTCATTATTGTTATTGTTAACACTATTATTATTATTGTTATTACCATTATTATTATTGTTATTATCATTATTATTTCTGTTATTATCATTATTAGTATTGTTATTAGCATTATTATTTCTTTTATTATCATTATTATTATTGTTATTACCATTATTATTATTGTTAATATCATTATTATTTATGTTATTATCGTTATTATTATTGTTATTATAATTATTATTAGCGTTATTATCATTAATCTTATAGTTAATATCATCATTATTGTTGTTATTACCATTATTATTATTGTTAATATCATCATTATTGTTGTTATTACCATTATTAATATTGTTATTATCATTATTATTGCTGTTATTATCGTTATTATTATTGTTGTTATTATCATTATTATTTCTTTTATTATCATTATTATTATTGTTATTACCATTATTATTATTGCTATTACCATTATTATTATTGTTATTATCTTTATTATTTCTGTTATTATCGTTATTATTGTTGTTATTACCACTATTATTATTGTTATTACCATTATTATTTCTGTTATTATCATTATTATTGTTGTAATAACCATTATTATTATTGTTATTATCATTATTACTTCTGTTATTGTCATTATTGTTATTGTTAACACTATTATTATTATTGTTATTATCATTATTACTTGGTTTATTATCATTATTATTATTGTTATTGTCATTATTGTTATTGTTAACACTATTATTATTATTGTTATTATCTTTATTATTTCTGTTATTATGTTTATTATTATTGTTATTATCATTACTATTTCTGTTATTACCGTTATTATTATTGTTACTATCATTATTACTTCGTCTATTATCATTATTATTATTGTTATTATCATTATCATTTCTGTTATTATCAATATTATTATTGGCATTACCATTATTATTATTGTTATTATCATTATTATTTCTTTTATGAACATTATTATTATTGTTAATATCAGTATTATTTATGTTATTATCATTATTATTTCTGTTATTATCGTTATTATTTCTGTTATTATCATTATTATTAGTGTTATTATCATTATTATTGCTTTTATTATCATTATTATTATTGTTATTACCATTATTATTATTGTTATTATTATTATTATTACTGTTAATATCATAATTATTGTTATTATTATCATTATCATTACTGTTATTATCATTATTATTTCTGTTATTATCATTATTAGTATTGTTATTACCATTATTATTTCTTTTTTATCATTATTATTATTGTTATTACCATTATTATTATTGTTATTATCATTATTATTTCTGTTATAATCATTATTATTGTTGTTATTTTCATTATTATTTCTGTTATTGTCATTATTGTTATTGTTAACACTATTATTATTATTGTTACTCTCATTATTATTTCTGTCATTATCGTTGTTATTATTGTTATTACCATTATTATTATTGTTATTATCATTATTATATATGTTATTATCATTATTATTATTGTTATTACCATTATTATTATAGTTAATATCATTATCATTATTATTTCTGTTATTATCGTTATTATTTCTGTTATTATCATTATTATTAGTGTTATTATCATTATTATTATTGTTATTACCATTATTATTATTGTTATTATCATTATTATTTCTGTTATTATCGTTATTATTATTGTTATTATCATTATTATCACTGTTATTATCATTATTATTATTGTTATTATTATTATTATTAGTGTTATTATCATTATTGCTACTGTTATTATCATTATTATTATTGTCATTATCGTTAATATTATTGTTATTACCATTATTATTATTGTTATTATCATTATTATTTCTGTTATTATGATTATTATTATTGTTATTATCATTATTATTATAGTTATTATCATTATTATTATAGTTAATATCATCATTATTGTTGTTATTATCATTATTGCTACTGTTATTATCATTATTATTGTTGTCATTATCGTTATTATTATTGTTATTACCATTATTATTATTGTTATTATCATTACTATTTCTGTTATTATCGTTATTATTATTGTTATTATCATTATTATCACTGTTATTATCATTATTATTATTGTTATTATTATTATTATTAGTGTTATTATCATTATTACTACTGTTATTATCATTATTATTATTGTCATTATCGTTAATATTATTGTTATTACCATTATTATTATTGTTATTATCATTATTATTTCTGTTATTATGATTATTATTATTGTTATTATCATTATTATTATAGTTATTATCATTATTATTATAGTTAATATCATCATTATTGTTGTTATTATCATTATTGCTACTGTTATTATCATTATTATTGTTGTCATTATCGTTATTATTATTGTTATTACCATTATTATTATTGTTATTATCATTACTATTTCTGTTATTACCGTTATTGTTATTGTCATTATCATTATTAGTACTGTTATTATCATTATTATTATTGTCATTACCATTATTATTATTATTATCGTCCTTATTATTGTTATTATTATTATTATTACTGTTAATATCATAATTATTGTTGTTATTATCATTATCATTACTGTTATTATCTATATTATTTCTGTTATTATCATTATTAGTATTGTTATTATCATTATTATTATTGTTATTATCATTATTATTATTGTCATTACCATTATTATTATTGTTATTATCATCATTATTTATGTTATTATGATTATTATTATTGTTATTACCGTTATTATTATTGTTATTATCACTATTATTTCTTTTATTATCATTATTACTATTGCTATTATCATTATCATTACTGTTATTATCATTTTTATTTCTGTTATTATCATTATTATTATTGTTATTATCATTATTATTTCTGTTATTATCGTTATTATTGTTGTTATTATCATTATTATTATTGTTATTATCATTATTGTTATTGTCATTACCATTATTATTATTGTTCTTATCATCATTATTTATGTCATTATGACTATTATTATTGTTATTACCGTTATTATTATTGTTATTATCATTATTATTTATGTTATTATCAATATTATTATTGGCATTACCATTATTATTGCTTTTATTATCATTGTTATTATTGTTATTACCATTATTATTATTGTTATTCTCATTATTATTTCTGTTATTATCGTTATTATTATTGTTATTATCATTATTATTGTTGTTATTATCATTATTATTGTTGTTATTATGAATGTTATTAGTGTAATTGTCACTATTATTTCTTTTATTATCATTATTACCATTGCTATTATCATTATCATTACTGTTTTTATCATTTTTATTTCTGTTATTATCATTATTATTATTGTTATTATCATTATTATTTCTGTTATTATCGTTATTATTATTGTTATTATCATTATTATTATTGCCGTTATCGTTATTATTATTGTTATTACCATTATTATTATTGTTATTATCATTATTATTTCTGTTATTATGATTATTATTATTGTTATTACCATTAATATTTCTGTTATTGTCATTATTGTTATTGTTAACACTATTATTATTATTGTTATTACCATTATTATTATTGTCATTACCATTATTATTATTATTAAAATTCTTATTATTGTTATTATTATTACTATTACTCTTAATATCATAATTATTGTTGCTATTATCATTATCATTACTGTTATTATCATTATTATTTCTGTTATTGTCATTATTGTTATTGTTAACACTAATATTATTATTGTTATTATCATTATTATTTATGTTATTATCGTTATTATTATTGTTATTATCATTATTATTATTGTTATCACCATTATTATTATTGTTAATATCATTATTATTTATGTTATTATCATTAGTATTTCTGTTATTATCGTTATTATTTCTGTTATTATCATTATTATTAGTGTTATTATCATTATTATTGCTTTTATTATCATTATTATTATTGTTATTGCCATTATTATTTCTTTTTTATCATTATTATTACTGCTATTACCATTATTATTATTGTTATTATCAATCTTATTTCTGTTATAATCATTATTATTGTTGTTATTTTCATTATTATTTCTGTTATTGTCATTATTGTTATTGTTAACACTATTATTATTATTGTTATTCTCATTATTATTTCTGTCATTATCGTTATTATTATTGTTATTACCATTATTATTATTGTTATTATCATTATTACTTCGTTTATTATCATTATTATTATTGTTATTATCATTATTATTTCTGTTATTATCAATATTATTATTGGCATTACCATTATTATTATTGTTATTATCATTATTACTTCGTTTATTATCATTATTATTATTGTTATTATTATTATTATTACTGTTAATATCATAATTATTGTTGTTATTATCATTATCATTACTGTTATTATCATTATTATTTCTGTTATTATCATTATTAGTATTGTTATTACCATTATTATTATTGTTATTATCATTATTATTTCTGTTATAATCATTATTATTGTTGTTATTTTCATTATTATTTCTGTTATTGTCATTATTGTTATTGTTAACACTATTATTATTATTGTTATTCTCATTATTATTTCTGTCATTATCGTTATTATTATTGTTATTACCAATATCATTATTGTTATTATCATTATTATATATGTTATTAACATTATTATTATTGTTATTATCATTAATATCTCTGTTATTATTATTATTATTATTGTTATTATCATTATTATTTCTGTTATTATGATTGTTATTATTGTTATTATCATTATTATTAGTGTTATTATCATTATTACTACTGTTATTATCATTATTATTATTGTCGTTACCATTATTATTATTGTTATTATCATTATTATTTCTGTTATTATCATTATTAGTATTGGTATTACCATTATTAGTATTGTTACTATTATTATTATTTATCTTATTATCATTATTATTATTGTTATTACCATTATTACTATTGTTATTATCATTACTATTTCTGTTATTATGATTATTATTATTGTTATTATCATTACTATTTCTGTTATTACCGTTATTATTATTGTTATTATCATTATTACTTCGTTTATTATCATTATTATTATTGTTATTGTCATTATTGTTATTGTTAACACTATTATTATTATTGTTATTACCATTATTATTATTGTTATTATCATTATTATTTCTGTTATTATCATTATTAGTATTGTTATTAGCATTATTATTTCTTTTATTATCATTATTATTATTGTTATTACCATTATTATTATTGTTAATATCATTATTATTTATGTTATTATCGTTATTATTATTGTTATTATAATTATTATTAGCGTTATTATCATTAATCTTATAGTTAATATCATCATTATTGTTGTTATTACCATTATTATTATTGTTATTATCATTATTATTTCTGTTATTATCATTATTAGTATTGTTATTAGCATTATTATTTCTTTTATTACCATTATTATTATTGTTATTACCATTATTATTATTGTTATTATCTTTATTATTTCTGTTATTATCGTTATTATTGTTGTTATTACCAGTATTATTATTGTTATTACCATTATTATTTCTGTTACTATCATTATTATTGTTGTTATAACCATTATTATTATTTTTATTATCATTATTACTTCTGTTATTGTCATTATTGTTATTGTTAACACTATTATTATTATTGTTATTATCATTATTACTTCGTTTATTATCATTATTATTATTGTTATTGTCATTATTGTTATTGTTAACACTATTATTATTATTGTTATTATCTTTATTATTTCTGTTATTATGATTATTATTATTGTTATTATCATTACTATTTCTGTTATTACCGTTATTATTATTGTTATTATCATTATTATTATTGTCATTACCATTATTATTATTGTTATTATCATCATTATTTATGTTATTATGATTATTATTATTGTTATTACCGTTATTATTATTGTTATTATCACTATTATTTCTTTTATTATCATTATTACTATTGCTATTATCATTATCATTACTGTTATTATCATTTTTATTTCTGTTATTATCATTATTATTATTGTTATTATCATTATTGTTTCTGCTATTATCATTAGTATTATTGTTGTCAACATTATTATTATTGTTTTATCATTACTATTTCTGTTATTATCGTTATTATTATTGTTATTATCATTATTAGTTTTGTTATTATCATTATTATTGTCGTTAATGTCATTATTATTATTACTGTTATTATCTTTCTTAGTGTTGCTATTATCATTATCATCACTGTTATTATCATTATTATTATTGTTATTACCATTATTATTATAGTTAATATCATTATCATTATTATTTCTGTTATTATCGTTATTATTTCTGTTATTATCATTATTATTAATGTTATTATCATTATTATTATTGTTATTACCATTATTATTATTGTTATTATCATTATTATTTCTGTTATTATGATTATTATTATTGTTATTATCATTATTATTATAGTTATTATCATTATTATTATAGTTAATATCATCATTATTGTTGTTATTATCATTATTGCTACTGTTATTATCATTATTATTGTTGTCATTATCGTTATTATTATTGTTATTACCATTATTATTATTGTTATTATCATTACTATTTCTGTTATTACCGTTATTATTATTGTCATTATCATTATTAGTACTGTTATTATCATTATTATTATTGTCATTACCATTATTATTATTATTATCGTCCTTATTATTGTTATTATTATTATTATTACTGTTAATATCATAATTATTGTTGTTATTATCATTATCATTACTGTTATTATCATTATTATTTCTGTTATTATCATTATTAGTATTGTTATTATCATTATTATTATTGTTATTATCATTATTATTATTGTCATTACCATTATTATTATTGTTATTATCATCATTATTTATGTTATTATGATTATTATTATTGTTATTGCCGTTATTATTATTGTTATTATCACTATTATTTCTTTTATTATCATTATTACTATTGCTATTATCATTATAATTACTGTTATTATCATTTTTATTTCTGTTATTATCATTATTATTATTGTTATTATCATTATTATTTCTGTTATTATCGTTATTATTATTGTTATTATCATTATAATTATTGTCATTATCGTTATTATTATTGTTATTACCATTATTATTATTGTTATTATCATTATTATTTCTGTTATTATGATTATTATTATTGTTATTACCATTATTATTATTGTTATTCTCATTATTATTTCTGTTATTATCGTTATTATTATTGTTATTATCATTATTATTGTTGTTATTATCAATGTTATTAGTGTTATTGTCACTATTATTTCTTTTATTATCATTATTACTATTGCTATTATCATTATCATTACTGTTATTATCATTATTATTATTGTTATTATCATTATTATTTCTGTTATTATCGTTATTATTATTGTTATTATCATTATTATTATTGCCATTATCGTTATTATTATTGTTATTACCATTATTATTATTGTTATTATCATTATTATTTCTGTTATTATGATTATTATTATTGTTATTACCATTAATATTTCTGTTATTGTCATTATTGTTACTGTTAACACTATTATTATTATTGTTATTACCATTATTATTATTGTCATTACCATTATTATTATTATTATCATTCTTATTATTGTTATTATTATTATTATTACTCTTAATATCATAATTATTGTTGCTATTATCATTATCATTACTGTTATTATCATTATTATTTCTGTTATTGTCATTATTGTTATTGTTAACACTAATATTATTATTGTTATTATCATTATTATTTATGTTATTATCGTTATTATCATTATTATTTTTGTTATCACCATTATTATTATTGTTAATATCATTATTATTTATGTTATTATCATTATTATTTCTGTTATTATCGTTGTTATTTCTGTTATTATCACTATTATTGCTTTTATTATCATTATTATTATTGTTATTACCATTATTATTTCTTTTTTATCATTATTATTATTGTTATTACCATTATTATTATTGTTATTATCATTCTTATTTCTGTTATTATCAATATTATTATTGGCATTACCATTATTATTATTGTTATTATCATTATTATTTCTTTTATGAACATTATTATTATTGTTATTATCATTATTATTGCTTTTATTATCATTATTATTATTGTTATTGCCATTATTATTATTGTTATTATTATTATTATTACTGTTAATATCATAATTATTGTTGTTATTATCATTATCATTACTGTTATTATCATTATTATTTCTGTTATTATCATTATTAGTATTGTTATTACCATTATTATTTCTTTTTTATCATTATTATTATTGTTATTATCATTATTATTTCTGTTATAATCATTATTATTCTTGTTATTTTCATTATTATTTCTGTTATTGTCATTATTGTTATTGTTAACACTATTATTATTATTGTTATTCTCATTATTATTTCTGTCATTATCGTTATTATTATTGTTATTACCATTATTATTATTGTTATTATCATTATTATATATGTTATTATCATTATTATTATTGTTATTACCATTATTATTATTGTTATTATCATTATTATCTCTGTTATTATTATTATTATTATTGTTATTATCATTATTATTTCTGTTATTATGATTGTTATTATTGTTATTATCATTATTATTAGTGTTATTATCATTATTACTACTGTTATTATCATTATTATTATTGTCGTTACCATTATTATTATTGTTATTATCATTATTATTTCTGTTATTATCATTACTATTTCTGTTATTATGATTATTATAATTGTTATTATCATTACTATTTCTGTTATTACCGTTATTATTATTGTTATTATCATTATTACTTCGTTTATTATCATTATTATTATTGTTATTGTCATTATTGTTATTGTTAACACTATTATTATTATTGTTATTACCATTATTATTATTGTTATTATCATTATTATTTCTGTTATTATCATTATTAGTATTGTTATTAGCATTATTATTTCTTTTATTATCATTATTATTATTGTTATTACCATTATTATTATTGTTAATATCATTATTATTTATGTTATTATCGTTATTATTATTGTTATTATAATTATTATTAGCGTTATTATCATTAATCTTATAGTTAATATCATCATTATTGTTGTTATTACCATTATTATTATTGTTAATATCATCATTATTGTTGGCATTACCATTATTATTATTGTTATTATCATTATTATTTCTTTTATGAACATTATTATTATTGTTAATATCAGTATTATTTATGTTATTATCATTATTATTTCTGTTATTATCGTTATTATTTCTGTTATTATCATTATTATTAGTGTTATTATCATTATTATTTCTATTATTATCATTATTAGTATTATTATTATCATTATTATTTCTTTTATTATCATTATTGTTATTGTTATTATCATTATTATTTCTGTTATTATCGTTATTATTATTGTTATTATCATTATTATTATTGCCATTATCGTTATTATTATTGTTATTACCATTATTATTATTGTTATTATCATTATTATTTCTGTTATTATGATTATTATTATTGTTATTACCATTAATATTTCTGTTATTGTCATTATTGTTACTGTTAACACTATTATTATTATTGTTATTACCATTATTATTATTGTCATTACCATTATTATTATTATTATCATTCTTATTATTGTTATTATTATTATTATTACTCTTAATATCATAATTATTGTTGCTATTATCATTATCATTACTGTTATTATCATTATTATTTCTGTTATTGTCATTATTGTTATTGTTAACACTAATATTATTATTGTTATTATCATTATTATTTATGTTATTATCGTTATTATCATTATTATTTTTGTTATCACCATTATTATTATTGTTAATATCATTATTATTTATGTTATTATCATTATTATTTCTGTTATTATCGTTATTATTTCTGTTATTATCACTATTATTGCTTTTATTATCATTATTATTATTGTTATTACCATTATTATTTCTGTTATTATCAATATTATTATTGGCATTACCATTATTATTATTGTTATTATCATTATTATTTCTTTTATGAACATTATTATTATTGTTATTATCATTATTATCATTGTTATCACCATTATTATTATTGTTAATATCAGTATTATTTATGTTATTATCATTATTATTTCTGTTATTATCGTTATTATTTCTGTTATTATCATTATTATTAGTGTTATTATCATTATTATTGCTTTTATTATCATTATTATTATTGTTATTACCATTATTATAATTGTTATTATTATTATTATTACTGTTAATATCATAATTATTGTTGTTATTATCATTATCATTACTGTTATTATCATTATTATTTCTGTTATTATCATTATTAGTATTGTTATTACCATTATTATTTCTTTTTTATCATTATTATTATTGTTATTACCATTATTATTATTGTTATTCTCATTACTATTTCTGTCATTATCGTTGTTATTATTGTTATTACCATTATTATTATTGTTAATATCACTATTATTTATGTTATTATCATTATTATTTCTGTTATTATCGTTATTATTTCTGTTATTATCATTATTATTAGTGTTATTATCATTATTATTGCTTTTATTATCATTATTATTATTGTTATTATCATTATTATTTCTGTTATTGTCATTATTGTTATTGTTAACACTATTATTATTATTTTTATTATCATTAGTATTGCTATTATCATTATTAGTATTGTTATTATTATTATTATTACTGTTATTATCATTATTATTATTGTTATTATCACTATTATTTCTGTTATTATCATTATCATTATTATTTCTATTATTATCATTATTATTTCTTTTATTATATTTATTATTATTGTTATTACCATTATTATTATTGTTATTATCATTATTATTGTTGTGATTACCATTATTATAATTGTTATTATCATTATTGTTTCTGTTATTATCATTATTATTTCTGTTATTATCGTTATTATTTGTGTTATTATCATTATTATTAGTGTTATTATCATTATTATTATTGTTATTACCATTATTATTATTATTACTGTTATTATCATTATTAGTATTGCTATGATCATTGTCATTACTGGTATTATCATTATTATTTCTGTTATTGTCATTATTGTTATTGTTAACACCATTATTATTATTATCACTGTTATTATCATTATTATTGTTGTTATTATTATTATTATTAGTGTTATTATCATTATTATTATAGTCATTATCATTATTATTATTGTTAATATCATCATTATTGTTGTTATTATCATTATTACTACTGTTATTATCATTATTATTATTGTCATTATCGTTAATATTATTGTTATTACCATTATTATTATTGTTATTATCATTATTATTATAGTTATTATCATTATTATTATAGTTAATATCATCATTATTGTTGTTATTATC
>CANQJN010000026.1:3225000-3235000 GCA_947623535.1 Coelioxys conoideus
TCACAGTCGACGAAAATAACGGACGCGGAATCTGTCCGCGTAACATGCTCCCCCCGTTGAGAGGGAACCGATCAAAATGATGAGTGTGTGTACATGAGATAATTATGAAAATGCAGATTACATTTAGATATGTGAAGGGTGACGCATACGTATATAATAATTAAGGGGAATCTTCTTGGTCTCCCATGATCGGATGTTCCTCCGGGGTTGTCTCGTCTCCCTTAGCTGCTGGATGCGTGGTGGTCTCATCTTGGGATTGGTTCAGGAGTGGTACTAGTTTCTTGACACTGCGATCAAGTAAGGTTGTACTTGTTTTGACGGTCACGGTACGGATAATACCGTCGGAGCCAGGGTGAACTTTGACAACCCTGCCTAGTGGCCACTGTGCTGGTGGTACATTGTCCTCCCTCAGTAGGACTATGGATCCTTCTTTGATTAGATGACTGCCTTTCATCCATTTGTTGCGGCTGGTGATTTCGTTGAGATACTCCCGGCGCCAACGAGTCCAGAAATGTTGTTTGACCTGCTGTATGTGTTTCCACCTAGATAGTCTATTCGGAGGTACGTCCCTGAAATCTCGCTCGGGTAAACTCATTAATGATTCGCCGATAAGAAAATGGTTAGGTGACAGGACAAGCAGGTCGTTCGGGTCAGATGAAATTGGAGTGAGTGGACGGGAATTCAGGATTGATTCGATCTCTATGATGAGAGTGTTGAAATCCTCGAAAGTAAAGAGCTCGGAACCTACGACGCGTTTCAAATTATATTTAAAGGCTTTTACTGCGGCCTCCCAAAGTCCACCAAAGTGCGGGGTGTGAGGTGGCATGAAGTGCCACTGAATGAATTTATTTGCCAAGAATGTCTTGATCTGTTTGTGGTGTTGATCAGATTGAAGAAGATCACGAAGTTCGCGCAATTCGTTATTAGCGCCGACAAAGTTGGTGCCATTGTCAGAATACATGTTGATGCAATGACCACGTCGGGCGATAAATCGTCGTAATGCTGCTATGAAGGCATCACTGGTGAGATCGCTTACTAATTCTAAATGCACGGCTTTGATCGCGAGGCATACGAACACGGCAACGTGTACCTTTATCCGGTTTCGATTTCGGTGACGCTTTTCCTTGATATAAAAGGGACCGCAATAGTCTACTCCTACATTAGAGAATGGTCGAGCTTCTGTAACGCGGGCTTCAGGTAGATCACCCATCAGGTATTCGACCGGTGGTGGGCGAAGTCGTCGACAGCGTACGCAATCCTTAATTGTTTTCCACACTTGACTTCGTCCGTCGATAGGCCAATAACGTTTTCTAATCGCATATAGGGTAGCCTGAGTTCCTGTATGCAATTGTGAGTGATGTTCCTGTTCGATGATTCGCGTTGTGATTGTTGATTTTGGGAGAATTATTGGGTGTTTTTGGGAAAATGGCATCGTTGAATGTTTGAGTCGGCCTCCTACCCGCAGAATTCCATCCTTATCGAGAAACGGATTTAATCTTTGTAATTTTCCCTTTACGTCGGTTGTTCTTCCTTTGCTGATGCATTGTATTTCGTCGGCGAAGTGGTGCTGCTGTAATAATTTAAGTAATCGATTGCGTGCATTTTGTAATTCTATCACATTGAGACCTTCCTTTCTTGATCGCTTTGATCGCCATCGCAAACAACGTGCGACGACGCGGACAAGTTTTTCCCAAGATGAATATTTTTCAAAGATGCTAGTGTCGACACGGACAGTTGCCAAACAACATGCCTTTCTCTGATCAGGTAGATCCTCGATTGGAGATAGTTCCCATGTTGGCCAATATGTTTCGTCTTTAGAAAGCCACAGTGGACCATGGGACCATATGGATGGTTGTAGAAATTCTTCGGCTGTTTGGCCTCGCGAGATGAGGTCAGCTGGATTGTCTTTAGTTTTTACGTGGTGCCAATTGGATACGTTGCTGTTTCTTTGAATTTCTGCGACTCTATTCGCGACGAAAGTCTTCAGTGTGCCGGGAGACGCGGAAAGCCAGTGGAGGACGATCGTGGAATCGGTCCAGAAAAAATGTCGAGTGATTGGGATATGTAGTGATTTCTCGACGGAGCGAAGGTATACGCAAGCTCCGAATGCTTTCTCACTCGCGTCACAGAATCCGTGTAACTGTATTTCTACCGGTGAATTGATTATAGTATTCCGATCGAATGTGATGCTGTTTAATAATGGTAGTTGTCGATAGTACCTGTCCCAATCGTTTTGCACACTTAGTGGCAGCGATTCGTCCCAATCCACCTTAAGTGTCCACAGTTTCTGGAGTAATATTTTTGCTAGTACTATGACTGGCCCGAGAAGACCTAATGGGTCGTAAATTTTCGCGATTTCTGAACTTATTAAGCGCTTAGTGGTACGGTTTGTGCGTGAATCTGTTTTTACCGCGTAATGTATTAAGTCATTTGATGAGTTCCAATACACGCCGAGTGTTTTCAGAGTTGACGATTCGCCGATCGCGAGATTTTGATTAATGTCCTGTTCCGCTAAACCGTCTAACAATTCCCTGTTATTGGATGCCCATTGTCTAATATATAAACCCGCTTCCTTCAAGATAGAAGTTAATTCTTTCCTTAGACGAACTGCTTCTTCTTTCGTTGAAGTTCCTGTCAGGACGTCATCTACGTAGAAATCGCGATGTAGGATTTTTGCTGCGGAGGGGTATTTATGTTCTTCGTCATCAGCCAATTTTTGAAGGCAACGGATGGCTAAATAGGGAGCTGACGATAAACCGAA
Source organism: Coelioxys conoideus (assembly GCA_947623535.1). Lineage (NCBI taxonomy): Eukaryota > Metazoa > Arthropoda > Insecta > Hymenoptera > Megachilidae > Coelioxys > Coelioxys conoideus. Next base: position 3,227,762 of record CANQJN010000026.1, read on the forward strand.
AGTGACGGTATTGAGTTGGTATGTTTGTATTTGCCCGTCGGTGTCTCGCCATAAAATTTTTTGAAATTTACGATCTTCAGGGCGTACGAGAAATTGTCTATACATCTTCTCGATATCACCCGTGAGAACGAAGCGATGAATACGGAATCTTAATAGGATGTATAACAAGTCTTCTTGAATCTTCGGCCCGGTATGTAAGGTGTCGTTCAAAGATATTCCTGAGGTGCTTTTAGCTGAGCCGTCGAAGACGACTCTCAATTTTGTTGTTTGGCTCGTTGTCTTGACGACGCCGTGATGCGGTAGATAAAAGCCGCCAAGGTCAGGATTGTCCGATGCGACTTTGGACATGTGTCCGAGATCCAAGTATTCTTGTAATACGGAATGATATCGTTGCTGTAGAGCTGCATCCTGCTTCAGTTTCCGTTCCAATGAGATTAATCTCTTCATAGCCTGCTGTTTCGAATGACCTAGTTGCACAATTTTGTCGTTGAAAGGTAATGCTACTATGTATCTCCCTTCCTCGTTACGCGTGACGTTGGTCTTGAAATGTTCTTCGCAGATCTTCTCGGATCCTGACAGGTGTTGAACTTGCGGGCCTTCGTCCAGTTCCCAAAAACGCGAGATATCCTCTAGTAGATGCGGTGTATTTGCGTGGTACGCTGTTGTATGTGATGAGGTCGCGGTTGGAGCACTCCCCCCGATTACCCATCCGAGTCTAGTTTTTTGCAAGAATAACGGTGACCCGTCGGATGGGGTGAGATCGATCTGTCCCACACACAGCAGTGATAGAGCTGTACCTGCGCCGAGCAAGAGATCAATTGGCGCTGGTTGGTGGAATTCTGGATCGGCGAGCTTGATGTTTTTCGGAATCTTTATTAACCGACGGTCGATCGGTTGATCAGGGATGGTCGATGATATTTCGGGAATCGTTAAAAACGTTAACGAGCGCGCGTATTTGTTGTTGTTCGATCGGATGGTGGCCATGATTGCATGTTTCGAAATCGTGGATAGCGCGTTGAGAGCTCCAATGGGGATGGTACAATCTGTTTTCGGAAGATTGAGTTTGCTTGCTAGCCTGTCGGTAATAAAATTCGCGGTCGCGCATGTGTCTATCAACGTTCGGCATTGGATAGCTTGATTGTTCTTATCGAGGATGCTGATTCGCGCGGTTACCATAAGGTCGTGTGTTACGGAGTTTAGAATAAATGTTTTTTGCCGCGGGGGGTCCCTTGGAAGCTCTACCTGCTCTAGTCACGCCGACGTTGAGGGGTCATACCTGGTCGACGGACGTTCCATTGTTGTATTCATATGTGGCGATGATGGAATTTCACGATCTTGGTAATGGGTGGGTTCTTCTTGATGTAATAACGTATGGTGTTTTCTATTACACCTGCGGCACGAGCCTGATGGGCATGTTCTGATCGGATGTATGTCACCTAGACAATTTGGACAAAGTGATGCCCGCTCCACTATCTTAATGCGCTCTTTGACCGGTTGATCACGTAAAAAGTTGCAATATCGTGTCTCGTGATTACCGTCACAAAGGCGGCATTCTATTCTATGGGCTGTTACGAATGCGTGTTCTCGCGGGGACATGAATCGCGGATTTCGGAAATTATCAGGGGTCCTTCTTGGTGCTGTACTGATTGGTTTTGGCGTTACGGCCGGAGCACAATCTGCTCGCTTTTCTAGGAAGTTGAGCAAGTTTGTGATTTTTGGCATCTGTTTATCTGTCAGTGTGAGCTCCCATTGAAACGTTAAATCCACGGTCATTTTGGATAGAACAATTGAAATTAACATGCTATCCCAAGACGCTATGTTTTCGCTGAGATTCTTTAGAGCTTTTAGGTGTTGATTGATCGTATCGACTAGGTTCTCTAAAGCCTCGGGCGTTTCTCGATTTATTTTCGGCAATTCGCGTATCGCGTCGCAATGTTTTAATAAGATTTTTCGCGGGCAGTCGTATTTCTCCTTTAATAAGTTTAGCGCGTCGAAATAATTGGCGTCTGTAATATTAAGTGATTGAATGCATGCGGCTGCTTTTCCGGTTAATGTTGATCGGAGATATTGTAATTTTTGCACCGGCGTAAGATCGTCGTTATTGTCTATCATTGACGAGAAAACCTCGAAAAAGGAAGTCCATTTTTCGATTGCACCGTCAAAGGTGGGTAATCGCATTTCCGGGTACCTGATCGTCATCGGAGCCATTACTGGTGATGATGAAGCGTCGACGGTTCTAACGGCGGCACGGGACGGTTGATCTTCTTGGATTAAATTGTCGGCGCGACCAATGAGATCATAGTATTGAGTATGAATCTCGTAACGACGCGGAGATTCTGTTTCGTCTAATCCTTCCAGTTCGAATTGGATATCTTCGAAACGTTGCCAAACGTCAGATAGACCCTTGAGCTGTGCTTTTATTGCGAACGCGTTTCGTTGTCCCGATTGTTCGTATGTATCAAGGAGTTTTGAAAACGTGGTCATTTGTCCGATAATGTTACCGCGCTTGCGTCGTAAAGTACTGATGTTAATTCCGTGTAACGCGGAATGAGATTGACCGGCGGCTTGTTCGATCGAATCGTTTGGCATCGTGAGGTCTTTAGGGAAATATGTGAGGAATCGGCAAAACAAAAATGAGCCTACCTTGTTGCGTCGATATTAGCGTAATTGCTGCGTTTGATGATCCTGGATCTCAGGATGAAGGGCACGGTTGTGTTGAATCGATGCCTTGATGGTTGATCCACGTAGAAGACTGCGTGGCGATTGTTTGTTGTAACGTAGGTGTCAGCTTGGATGCTGCGTTTGGTGATCCTTTGTTGTAGGATGCAGGACACGGTTGTGTCGAATCGATGTCTCGATGATTGATCCACGCAGAAGACTGCGTGGCGATTGTTGTATGCGTAGATATCACCTTGATTGCTGCGTATGGTGATCCCAGGTTATAGGATAGTTGATCCACGAAGAATACTGGCGTGGCGACTGTTCGTTGATGTTGATGACGCTGGGCGTCCGATGTAGTTAATGATGTCACTTCACTAACTCACTAATTCCGTACACGAATCCGGCTCGAAGGACCAAAATGTTATACGTATCCGCGACAAGACCGAACCGTTGCAGCTCGCGACTATGAGGGTCGTAAATCCTCACTCGATTATTCGATGTCGTTAGAAACGTATTTCCTGACTGGTAAATTAATAGAGTCAGGATAATTCTTTAAGTGTTTATTTTTAGGACTTAGACTTTATTTAGCTTAACAAGATGATTTATAAGTAAAGATATGTATGTGAATTGTAGGATCGTGTCGGACGATTGATGTTTCAGGTGTTAAGATTATTTTGTTCTGTCTTTGGAGGTGAGAAGAATCGTGTAGGTAAACTTGTGTAGACGGGTAGGATGGGGGTGTTGTCTAGGATTCGTGGAAATCAAGTCGGAGGCGGAAACAGGGTAAATTACCTGATTGGTTGGAAAATTGGTGGGGTAGGATCTGAAGTGACCGCCTAAAAGTGACGTCGACTGTTTTCGGAAAACCCAGAAACTGGTGACGTAGATGTTTTTATGGATTTGACCCTTGATCTTAGCAAGCAATAAAATTAGGATGCGCCTTGACGTTGAGAAAACATATTTCTAAGAATAGTGAAAAGTGCAAGAACTATTACTGGTAATAAACGTAGGTAAAAACTGTGACTTTAAAGAAATCTGCAGAGACCGTAATGGCTTCATGAGTTTATTGCTGCTGTAGAGGGTTCGGAGCTCGCGAGGGCTCGGAGCTCGCAAGGGCGATGGTTAGGAATTTTTATGGTTGGGGAAAGGTATTGTCACAGTCGACGAAAATAACGGACGCGGAATCTGTCCGCGTAACAACTGTCGATAATGTCATTATTATTATTGTTATTATCATTATTATTTCTGTTATTATCGTCATTATTATTGTTATTATTACTATTATTATTGTCATTACCATTATTATTATTGTTATTATCATTCTTATTATTGTTATTATTATTATTATTACTGTTATTATCATTATTATTTCTGTTATTATCGTTATTGTTATTGTTATTATCATTATTATTTCTGTTATTATCATTATTATTTCTTTTATTATCATTATTATTATTGTTATTATCATTATTATTTCTGTTATTATTATTATTATTATTGTTATTATCATTATTATTAGTGTTATTATCATTATTATTTCTTTTATTATCATTATTATTATTGTTATTATCATTATTATTTCTGTTATTATCAATATTATTATTGCCATTACCATTATTATTTCTATTATTAAAATTATTATTGTTATTACCATTATTATTATTGTTATTATCATTTTTATTTCTGTTATTATCATTATTATTATTGTTATTATCATTATTATTTCGGTTATTATTATTATTATCATTGTTATTATCATTCTCATTATTGTTATTATTATTATTATTCTTGTTATTACCATTATTATAATTGTTATTATCATTATTATTTGTGTTATTATCAATATTATTATTGTCATTACCATTATTATTATTGTTATTATCATTATTATTTCTGTTATCATCATTATTATTGTTGCTATTCTCATTATTATTATTGTTATTATCATTAGTATTTATGTTATTATCGTTATTATTATTGTTATTATTGTTATTATCTTTATTATTCTTGTCATTACCATTATTACTATTGTTATTATGATTCTTATTATTGTTATTATTGTTATTTTATTATTATTATTATTACTGTTATTATCATCATTATTGTTGCTATTATCATTATTCTAACTGTTATTATCATTATTATTGTCGTTAATGTCATTATTATTATTACTGTTATTATCTTTATTATTATTGCTATTATCATTATCATTACTGCTATTATCATTATTCTTATAGTTAATATCATCATTATTGTTGTAATTACCATTATTATTATTGTTATTATCATTATTATTTATGTTATTATCGTTATTATTATTGTTATTATCATTATTATTATTGTTATTGCCATTATTATTTCTTTTTTATCATTATTATTATTGTTATTACCATTATTATTATTGTTATTATCATTATTATTTGTGTTATAATCGTTATTGTTGTTGTTATTTTCATTATTATTTCTGTTATTGTCATTATTGTTATTGTTAACACTATTATTATTATTGTTATTCTCATTATTATTTCTGTCATTATCGTTATTATTATTGTTATTACCATTATTATTATTGTTATTATCATTATTATATATGTTATTATCATTATTATTATTGTTATTATCATTATTATCTCTGTTATTATTATTATTATTATTGTTATTATCATTATTATTTCTGTTATTATGATTGTTATTATTGTTATTATCATTATTATTAGTGTTATTATCATTATTACTACTGTTATTATCATTATTATTATTGTCGTTACCATTATTATTATTGTTATTATCATTATTATTTCTGTTATTATCATTATTAGTATTGGTATTACCATTATTAGTATTGTTACTATTATTATTATTTATCTTATTATCATTATTATTATTGTTATTACCATTATTACTATTGTTATTATCATTACTATTTCTGTTATTATGATTATTATAATTGTTATTATCATTACTATTTCTGTTATTACCGTTATTATTATTGTTATTATCATTATTACTTCGTTTATTATCATTATTATTATTGTTATTGTCATTATTGTTATTGTTAACACTATTATTATTGTTATTGTCATTATTGTTATTGTTAACACTATTATTATTATTGTTATTACCATTATTATTATTGTTATTATCATTATTATTTCTGTTATTATCATTATTAGTATTGTTATTAGCATTATTATTTCTTTTATTATCATTATTATTATTGTTATTACCATTATTATTATTGTTAATATCATTATTATTTATGTTATTATCGTTATTATTATTGTTATTATAATTATTATTAGCGTTATTATCATTAATCTTATAGTTAATATCATCATTATTGTTGTTATTACCATTATTATTATTGTTAATATCATCATTATTGTTGTTATTACCATTATTAATATTGTTATTATCATTATTATTGCTGTTATTATCGTTATTATTATTGTTGTTATTATCATTATTATTTCTTTTATTATCATTATTATTATTGTTATTACCATTATTATTATTGCTATTACCATTATTATTATTGTTATTATCTTTATTATTTCTGTTATTATCGTTATTATTGTTGTTATTACCACTATTATTATTGTTATTACCATTATTATTTCTGTTATTATCATTATTATTGTTGTAATAACCATTATTATTATTGTTATTATCATTATTACTTCTGTTATTGTCATTATTGTTATTGTTAACACTATTATTATTATTGTTATTATCATTATTACTTGGTTTATTATCATTATTATTATTGTTATTGTCATTATTGTTATTGTTAACACTATTATTATTATTGTTATTATCTTTATTATTTCTGTTATTATGTTTATTATTATTGTTATTATCATTACTATTTCTGTTATTACCGTTATTATTATTGTTACTATCATTATTACTTCGTTTATTATCATTATTATTATTGTTATTATCATTATCATTTCTGTTATTATCAATATTATTATTGGCATTACCATTATTATTATTGTTATTATCATTATTATTTCTTTTATGAACATTATTATTATTGTTAATATCAGTATTATTTATGTTATTATCATTATTATTTCTGTTATTATCGTTATTATTTCTGTTATTATCATTATTATTAGTGTTATTATCATTATTATTGCTTTTATTATCATTATTATTATTGTTATTACCATTATTATTATTGTTATTATTATTATTATTACCATTATTATTATTGTTATTATTATTATTATTACTGTTAATATCATAATTATTGTTATTATTATCATTATCATTACTGTTATTATCATTATTATTTCTGTTATTATCATTATTAGTATTGTTATTACCATTATTATTTCTTTTTTATCATTATTATTATTGTTATTACCATTATTATTATTGTTATTATCATTATTATTTCTGTTATTATCGTTATTATTGTTGTTATTTTCATTATTATTTCTGTTATTGTCATTATTGTTATTGTTAACACTATTATTATTATTGTTACTCTCATTATTATTTCTGTCATTATCGTTGTTATTATTGTTATTACCATTATTATTATTGTTATTATCATTATTATATATG
>CANQJN010000026.1:3240000-3272500 GCA_947623535.1 Coelioxys conoideus
GTTATTATCATTATTATTATTGTCATTACCATTACTATTATTGTTATTATCATTCTTATTATTGTTATTATCATTATTATTACTGTTATTATCATCATTATTGTTGTTATTATCATTATTATTACTGTTATTATCATCATGATTGTTGCTATTATCATTATTATTATTGTTAACACTATTATTATTATTGTTATTATCATTATTATTTCTGTTATTATTATTATTATTATTGTTATTATCATTATTATTAGTGTTATTATCATTATTATTTCTTTTATTATCATTATTATTATTGTTATTATCATTATTATTTCTGTTATTATCAATATTATTATTGCCATTACCATTATTATTTCTATTATTATCATTATTATTTCTTTTATTATCATTATTATTGTTGTTATTACCATTATTATTATTGTTATTATCATTATTATTTCTGTTATTATCATTATTATTATTGTTATTATTATTATTATTATTATTACTGTCATTATCATTATCATTAGTGTTATTATTATTATTATTATTATAGTTAATATCATGATTATAGTTCTTTTTATCATTATTATTACCGTTATTATCATTATTACTGTTGTTATACGTATCCGCGACAAGACCGAACCGTTGCAGCTCGCGACTATGAGGGTCGTAAATCCTCACTCGATTATTCGATGTCGTTAGAAACGTATTTCCTGACTGGTAAATTAATAGAGTCAGGATAATTCTTTAAGTGTTTATTTTTAGGACTTAGACTTTATTTAGCTTAACAAGATGATTTATAAGTAAAGATATGTATGTGAATTGTAGGATCGTGTCGGACGATTGATGTTTCAGGTGTTAAGATTATTTTGTTCTGTCTTTGGAGGTGAGAAGAATCGTGTAGGTAAACTTGTGTAGACGGGTAGGATGGGGGTGTTGTCTAGGATTCGTGGAAATCAAGTCGGAGGCGGAAACAGGGTAAATTACCTGATTGGTTGGAAAATTGGTGGGGTAGGATCTGAAGTGACCGCCTAAAAGTGACGTCGACTGTTTTCGGAAAACCCAGAAACTGGTGACGTAGATGTTTTTATGGATTTGACCCTTGATCTTAGCAAGCAATAAAATTAGGATGCGCCTTGACGTTGAGAAAACATATTTCTAAGAATAGTGAAAAGTGCAAGAACTATTACTGGTAATAAACGTAGGTAAAAACTGTGACTTTAAAGAAATCTGCAGAGACCGTAATGGCTTCATGAGTTTATTGCTGCTGTAGAGGGTTCGGAGCTCGCGAGGGTTCGGAGCTCGCAAGGGCGATGGTTAGGAATTTTTATGGTTGGGGAAAGGTATTGTCACAGTCGACGAAAATAACGGACGCGGAATCTGTCCGCGTAACATGCTCCCCCCGTTGAGAGGGAACCGATCAAAATGATGAGTGTGTGTACATGAGATAATTATGAAAATGCAGATTACATTTAGATATGTGAAGGGTGACGCATACGTATATAATAATTAAGGGGAATCTTCTTGGTCTCCCATGATCGGATGTTCCTCCGGGGTTGTCTCGTCTCCCTTAGCTGCTGGATGCGTGGTGGTCTCATCTTGGGATTGGTTCAGGAGTGGTACTAGTTTCTTGACACTGCGATCAAGTAAGGTTGTACTTGTTTTGACGGTCACGGTACGGATAATACCGTCGGAGCCAGGGTGAACTTTGACAACCCTGCCTAGTGGCCACTGTGCTGGTGGTACATTGTCCTCCCTCAGTAGGACTATGGATCCTTCTTTGATTAGATGACTGCCTTTCATCCATTTGTTGCGGCTGGTGATTTCGTTGAGATACTCCCGGCGCCAACGAGTCCAGAAATGTTGTTTGACCTGCTGTATGTGTTTCCACCTAGATAGTCTATTCGGAGGTACGTCCCTGAAATCTCGCTCGGGTAAACTCATTAATGATTCGCCGATAAGAAAATGGTTAGGTGACAGGACAAGCAGGTCGTTCGGGTCAGATGAAATTGGAGTGAGTGGACGGGAATTCAGGATTGATTCGATCTCTATGATGAGAGTGTTGAAATCCTCGAAAGTAAAGAGCTCGGAACCTACGACGCGTTTCAAATTATATTTAAAGGCTTTTACTGCGGCCTCCCAAAGTCCACCAAAGTGCGGGGTGTGAGGTGGCATGAAGTGCCACTGAATGAATTTATTTGCCAAGAATGTCTTGATCTGTTTGTGGTGTTGATCAGATTGAAGAAGATCACGAAGTTCGCGCAATTCGTTATTAGCGCCGACAAAGTTGGTGCCATTGTCAGAATACATGTTGATGCAATGACCACGTCGGGCGATAAATCGTCGTAATGCTGCTATGAAGGCATCACTGGTGAGATCGCTTACTAATTCTAAATGCACGGCTTTGATCGCGAGGCATACGAACACGGCAACGTGTACCTTTATCCGGTTTCGATTTCGGTGACGCTTTTCCTTGATATAAAAGGGACCGCAATAGTCTACTCCTACATTAGAGAATGGTCGAGCTTCTGTAACGCGGGCTTCAGGTAGATCACCCATCAGGTATTCGACCGGTGGTGGGCGAAGTCGTCGACAGCGTACGCAATCCTTAATTGTTTTCCACACTTGACTTCGTCCGTCGATAGGCCAATAACGTTTTCTAATCGCATATAGGGTAGCCTGAGTTCCTGTATGCAATTGTGAGTGATGTTCCTGTTCGATGATTCGCGTTGTGATTGTTGATTTTGGGAGAATTATTGGGTGTTTTTGGGAAAATGGCATCGTTGAATGTTTGAGTCGGCCTCCTACCCGCAGAATTCCATCCTTATCGAGAAACGGATTTAATCTTTGTAATTTTCCCTTTACGTCGGTTGTTCTTCCTTTGCTGATGCATTGTATTTCGTCGGCGAAGTGGTGCTGCTGTAATAATTTAAGTAATCGATTGCGTGCATTTTGTAATTCTATCACATTGAGACCTTCCTTTCTTGATCGCTTTGATCGCCATCGCAAACAACGTGCGACGACGCGGACAAGTTTTTCCCAAGATGAATATTTTTCAAAGATGCTAGTGTCGACACGGACAGTTGCCAAACAACATGCCTTTCTCTGATCAGGTAGATCCTCGATTGGAGATAGTTCCCATGTTGGCCAATATGTTTCGTCTTTAGAAAGCCACAGTGGACCATGGGACCATATGGATGGTTGTAGAAATTCTTCGGCTGTTTGGCCTCGCGAGATGAGGTCAGCTGGATTGTCTTTAGTTTTTACGTGGTGCCAATTGGATACGTTGCTGTTTCTTTGAATTTCTGCGACTCTATTCGCGACGAAAGTCTTCAGTGTGCCGGGAGACGCGGAAAGCCAGTGGAGGACGATCGTGGAATCGGTCCAGAAAAAATGTCGAGTGATTGGGATATGTAGTGATTTCTCGACGGAGCGAAGGTATACGCAAGCTCCGAATGCTTTCTCACTCGCGTCACAGAATCCGTGTAACTGTATTTCTACCGGTGAATTGATTATAGTATTCCGATCGAATGTGATGCTGTTTAATAATGGTAGTTGTCGATAGTACCTGTCCCAATCGTTTTGCACACTTAGTGGCAGCGATTCGTCCCAATCCACCTTAAGTGTCCACAGTTTCTGGAGTAATATTTTTGCTAGTACTATGACTGGCCCGAGAAGACCTAATGGGTCGTAAATTTTCGCGATTTCTGAACTTATTAAGCGCTTAGTGGTACGGTTTGTGCGTGAATCTGTTTTTACCGCGTAATGTATTAAGTCATTTGATGAGTTCCAATACACGCCGAGTGTTTTCAGAGTTGACGATTCGCCGATCGCGAGATTTTGATTAATGTCCTGTTCCGCTAAACCGTCTAACAATTCCCTGTTATTGGATGCCCATTGTCTAATATATAAACCCGCTTCCTTCAAGATAGAAGTTAATTCTTTCCTTAGACGAACTGCTTCTTCTTTCGTTGAAGTTCCTGTCAGGACGTCATCTACGTAGAAATCGCGATGTAGGATTTTTGCTGCGGAGGGGTATTTATGTTCTTCGTCATCAGCCAATTTTTGAAGGCAACGGATGGCTAAATAGGGAGCTGACGATAAACCGAAAGTGACGGTATTGAGTTGGTATGTTTGTATTTGCCCGTCGGTGTCTCGCCATAAAATTTTTTGAAATTTACGATCTTCAGGGCGTACGAGAAATTGTCTATACATCTTCTCGATATCACCCGTGAGAACGAAGCGATGAATACGGAATCTTAATAGGATGTATAACAAGTCTTCTTGAATCTTCGGCCCGGTATGTAAGGTGTCGTTCAAAGATATTCCTGAGGTGCTTTTAGCTGAGCCGTCGAAGACGACTCTCAATTTTGTTGTTTGGCTCGTTGTCTTGACGACGCCGTGATGCGGTAGATAAAAGCCGCCAAGGTCAGGATTGTCCGATGCGACTTTGGACATGTGTCCGAGATCCAAGTATTCTTGTAATACGGAATGATATCGTTGCTGTAGAGCTGCATCCTGCTTCAGTTTCCGTTCCAATGAGATTAATCTCTTCATAGCCTGCTGTTTCGAATGACCTAGTTGCACAATTTTGTCGTTGAAAGGTAATGCTACTATGTATCTCCCTTCCTCGTTACGCGTGACGTTGGTCTTGAAATGTTCTTCGCAGATCTTCTCGGATCCTGACAGGTGTTGAACTTGCGGGCCTTCGTCCAGTTCCCAAAAACGCGAGATATCCTCTAGTAGATGCGGTGTATTTGCGTGGTACGCTGTTGTATGTGATGAGGTCGCGGTTGGAGCACTCCCCCCGATTACCCATCCGAGTCTAGTTTTTTGCAAGAATAACGGTGACCCGTCGGATGGGGTGAGATCGATCTGTCCCACACACAGCAGTGATAGAGCTGTACCTGCGCCGAGCAAGAGATCAATTGGCGCTGGTTGGTGGAATTCTGGATCGGCGAGCTTGATGTTTTTCGGAATCTTTATTAACCGACGGTCGATCGGTTGATCAGGGATGGTCGATGATATTTCGGGAATCGTTAAAAACGTTAACGAGCGCGCGTATTTGTTGTTGTTCGATCGGATGGTGGCCATGATTGCATGTTTCGAAATCGTGGATAGCGCGTTGAGAGCTCCAATGGGGATGGTACAATCTGTTTTCGGAAGATTGAGTTTGCTTGCTAGCCTGTCGGTAATAAAATTCGCGGTCGCGCATGTGTCTATCAACGTTCGGCATTGGATAGCTTGATTGTTCTTATCGAGGATGCTGATTCGCGCGGTTACCATAAGGTCGTGTGTTACGGAGTTTAGAATAAATGTTTTTTGCCGCGGGGGGTCCCTTGGAAGCTCTACCTGCTCTAGTCACGCCGACGTTGAGGGGTCATACCTGGTCGACGGACGTTCCATTGTTGTATTCATATGTGGCGATGATGGAATTTCACGATCTTGGTAATGGGTGGGTTCTTCTTGATGTAATAACGTATGGTGTTTTCTATTACACCTGCGGCACGAGCCTGATGGGCATGTTCTGATCGGATGTATGTCACCTAGACAATTTGGACAAAGTGATGCCCGCTCCACTATCTTAATGCGCTCTTTGACCGGTTGATCACGTAAAAAGTTGCAATATCGTGTCTCGTGATTACCGTCACAAAGGCGGCATTCTATTCTATGGGCTGTTACGAATGCGTGTTCTCGCGGGGACATGAATCGCGGATTTCGGAAATTATCAGGGGTCCTTCTTGGTGCTGTACTGATTGGTTTTGGCGTTACGGCCGGAGCACAATCTGCTCGCTTTTCTAGGAAGTTGAGCAAGTTTGTGATTTTTGGCATCTGTTTATCTGTCAGTGTGAGCTCCCATTGAAACGTTAAATCCACGGTCATTTTGGATAGAACAATTGAAATTAACATGCTATCCCAAGACGCTATGTTTTCGCTGAGATTCTTTAGAGCTTTTAGGTGTTGATTGATCGTATCGACTAGGTTCTCTAAAGCCTCGGGCGTTTCTCGATTTATTTTCGGCAATTCGCGTATCGCGTCGCAATGTTTTAATAAGATTTTTCGCGGGCAGTCGTATTTCTCCTTTAATAAGTTTAGCGCGTCGAAATAATTGGCGTCTGTAATATTAAGTGATTGAATGCATGCGGCTGCTTTTCCGGTTAATGTTGATCGGAGATATTGTAATTTTTGCACCGGCGTAAGATCGTCGTTATTGTCTATCATTGACGAGAAAACCTCGAAAAAGGAAGTCCATTTTTCGATTGCACCGTCAAAGGTGGGTAATCGCATTTCCGGGTACCTGATCGTCATCGGAGCCATTACTGGTGATGATGAAGCGTCGACGGTTCTAACGGCGGCACGGGACGGTTGATCTTCTTGGATTAAATTGTCGGCGCGACCAATGAGATCATAGTATTGAGTATGAATCTCGTAACGACGCGGAGATTCTGTTTCGTCTAATCCTTCCAGTTCGAATTGGATATCTTCGAAACGTTGCCAAACGTCAGATAGACCCTTGAGCTGTGCTTTTATTGCGAACGCGTTTCGTTGTCCCGATTGTTCGTATGTATCAAGGAGTTTTGAAAACGTGGTCATTTGTCCGATAATGTTACCGCGCTTGCGTCGTAAAGTACTGATGTTAATTCCGTGTAACGCGGAATGAGATTGACCGGCGGCTTGTTCGATCGAATCGTTTGGCATCGTGAGGTCTTTAGGGAAATATGTGAGGAATCGGCAAAACAAAAATGAGCCTACCTTGTTGCGTCGATATTAGCGTAATTGCTGCGTTTGATGATCCTGGATCTCAGGATGAAGGGCACGGTTGTGTTGAATCGATGCCTTGATGGTTGATCCACGTAGAAGACTGCGTGGCGATTGTTTGTTGTAACGTAGGTGTCAGCTTGGATGCTGCGTTTGGTGATCCTTTGTTGTAGGATGCAGGACACGGTTGTGTCGAATCGATGTCTCGATGATTGATCCACGCAGAAGACTGCGTGGCGATTGTTGTATGCGTAGATATCACCTTGATTGCTGCGTATGGTGATCCCAGGTTATAGGATAGTTGATCCACGAAGAATACTGGCGTGGCGACTGTTCGTTGATGTTGATGACGCTGGGCGTCCGATGTAGTTAATGATGTCACTTCACTAACTCACTAATTCCGTACACGAATCCGGCTCGAAGGACCAAAATGTTATACGTATCCGCGACAAGACCGAACCGTTGCAGCTCGCGACTATGAGGGTCGTAAATCCTCACTCGATTATTCGATGTCGTTAGAAACGTATTTCCTGACTGGTAAATTAATAGAGTCAGGATAATTCTTTAAGTGTTTATTTTTAGGACTTAGACTTTATTTAGCTTAACAAGATGATTTATAAGTAAAGATATGTATGTGAATTGTAGGATCGTGTCGGACGATTGATGTTTCAGGTGTTAAGATTATTTTGTTCTGTCTTTGGAGGTGAGAAGAATCGTGTAGGTAAACTTGTGTAGACGGGTAGGATGGGGGTGTTGTCTAGGATTCGTGGAAATCAAGTCGGAGGCGGAAACAGGGTAAATTACCTGATTGGTTGGAAAATTGGTGGGGTAGGATCTGAAGTGACCGCCTAAAAGTGACGTCGACTGTTTTCGGAAAACCCAGAAACTGGTGACGTAGATGTTTTTATGGATTTGACCCTTGATCTTAGCAAGCAATAAAATTAGGATGCGCCTTGACGTTGAGAAAACATATTTCTAAGAATAGTGAAAAGTGCAAGAACTATTACTGGTAATAAACGTAGGTAAAAACTGTGACTTTAAAGAAATCTGCAGAGACCGTAATGGCTTCATGAGTTTATTGCTGCTGTAGAGGGTTCGGAGCTCGCGAGGGCTCGGAGCTCGCAAGGGCGATGGTTAGGAATTTTTATGGTTGGGGAAAGGTATTGTCACAGTCGACGAAAATAACGGACGCGGAATCTGTCCGCGTAACAACTGTCGATAATGTCATTATTATTATTGTTATTATCATTATTATTTCTGTTATTATCGTCATTATTATTGTTATTATTACTATTATTATTGTCATTACCATTATTATTATTGTTATTATCATTCTTATTATTGTTATTATTATTATTATTACTGTTATTATCATTATTATTTCTGTTATTATCGTTATTGTTATTGTTATTATCATTATTATTTCTGTTATTATCATTATTATTTCTTTTATTATCATTATTATTATTGTTATTATCATTATTATTTCTGTTATTATTATTATTATTATTGTTATTATCATTATTATTAGTGTTATTATCATTATTATTTCTTTTATTATCATTATTATTATTGTTATTATCATTATTATTTCTGTTATTATCAATATTATTATTGCCATTACCATTATTATTTCTATTATTAAAATTATTATTGTTATTACCATTATTATTATTGTTATTATCATTTTTATTTCTGTTATTATCATTATTATTATTGTTATTATCATTATTATTTCGGTTATTATTATTATTATCATTGTTATTATCATTCTCATTATTGTTATTATTATTATTATTCTTGTTATTACCATTATTATAATTGTTATTATCATTATTATTTGTGTTATTATCAATATTATTATTGTCATTACCATTATTATTATTGTTATTATCATTATTATTTCTGTTATCATCATTATTATTGTTGCTATTCTCATTATTATTATTGTTATTATCATTAGTATTTATGTTATTA
This sequence comes from Coelioxys conoideus, assembly GCA_947623535.1. Taxonomy (NCBI): domain Eukaryota; kingdom Metazoa; phylum Arthropoda; class Insecta; order Hymenoptera; family Megachilidae; genus Coelioxys; species Coelioxys conoideus. The sequence goes on from CANQJN010000026.1 coordinate 3,248,719, forward strand.
TCGTTATTATTATTGTTATTATTGTTATTATCTTTATTATTCTTGTCATTACCATTATTACTATTGTTATTATGATTCTTATTATTGTTATTATTGTTATTTTATTATTATTATTATTACTGTTATTATCATCATTATTGTTGCTATTATCATTATTCTAACTGTTATTATCATTATTATTGTCGTTAATGTCATTATTATTATTACTGTTATTATCTTTATTATTATTGCTATTATCATTATCATTACTGCTATTATCATTATTCTTATAGTTAATATCATCATTATTGTTGTAATTACCATTATTATTATTGTTATTATCATTATTATTTATGTTATTATCGTTATTATTATTGTTATTATCATTATTATTATTGTTATTGCCATTATTATTTCTTTTTTATCATTATTATTATTGTTATTACCATTATTATTATTGTTATTATCATTATTATTTGTGTTATAATCGTTATTGTTGTTGTTATTTTCATTATTATTTCTGTTATTGTCATTATTGTTATTGTTAACACTATTATTATTATTGTTATTCTCATTATTATTTCTGTCATTATCGTTATTATTATTGTTATTACCATTATTATTATTGTTATTATCATTATTATATATGTTATTATCATTATTATTATTGTTATTATCATTATTATCTCTGTTATTATTATTATTATTATTGTTATTATCATTATTATTTCTGCTATTATGATTGTTATTATTGTTATTATCATTATTATTAGTGTTATTATCATTATTACTACTGTTATTATCATTATTATTATTGTCGTTACCATTATTATTATTGTTATTATCATTATTATTTCTGTTATTATCATTATTAGTATTGGTATTACCATTATTAGTATTGTTACTATTATTATTATTTATCTTATTATCATTATTATTATTGTTATTACCATTATTACTATTGTTATTATCATTACTATTTCTGTTATTATGATTATTATAATTGTTATTATCATTACTATTTCTGTTATTACCGTTATTATTATTGTTATTATCATTATTACTTCGTTTATTATCATTATTATTATTGTTATTGTCATTATTGTTATTGTTAACACTATTATTATTGTTATTGTCATTATTGTTATTGTTAACACTATTATTATTATTGTTATTACCATTATTATTATTGTTATTATCATTATTATTTCTGTTATTATCATTATTAGTATTGTTATTAGCATTATTATTTCTTTTATTATCATTATTATTATTGTTATTACCATTATTATTATTGTTAATATCATTATTATTTATGTTATTATCGTTATTATTATTGTTATTATAATTATTATTAGCGTTATTATCATTAATCTTATAGTTAATATCATCATTATTGTTGTTATTACCATTATTATTATTGTTAATATCATCATTATTGTTGTTATTACCATTATTAATATTGTTATTATCATTATTATTGCTGTTATTATCGTTATTATTATTGTTGTTATTATCATTATTATTTCTTTTATTATCATTATTATTATTGTTATTACCATTATTATTATTGCTATTACCATTATTATTATTGTTATTATCTTTATTATTTCTGTTATTATCGTTATTATTGTTGTTATTACCACTATTATTATTGTTATTACCATTATTATTTCTGTTATTATCATTATTATTGTTGTAATAACCATTATTATTATTGTTATTATCATTATTACTTCTGTTATTGTCATTATTGTTATTGTTAACACTATTATTATTATTGTTATTATCATTATTACTTGGTTTATTATCATTATTATTATTGTTATTGTCATTATTGTTATTGTTAACACTATTATTATTATTGTTATTATCTTTATTATTTCTGTTATTATGTTTATTATTATTGTTATTATCATTACTATTTCTGTTATTACCGTTATTATTATTGTTACTATCATTATTACTTCGTTTATTATCATTATTATTATTGTTATTATCATTATCATTTCTGTTATTATCAATATTATTATTGGCATTACCATTATTATTATTGTTATTATCATTATTATTTCTTTTATGAACATTATTATTATTGTTAATATCAGTATTATTTATGTTATTATCATTATTATTTCTGTTATTATCGTTATTATTTCTGTTATTATCATTATTATTAGTGTTATTATCATTATTATTGCTTTTATTATCATTATTATTATTGTTATTACCATTATTATTATTGTTATTATTATTATTATTACTGTTAATATCATAATTATTGTTATTATTATCATTATCATTACTGTTATTATCATTATTATTTCTGTTATTATCATTATTAGTATTGTTATTACCATTATTATTTCTTTTTTATCATTATTATTATTGTTATTACCATTATTATTATTGTTATTATCATTATTATTTCTGTTATAATCATTATTATTGTTGTTATTTTCATTATTATTTCTGTTATTGTCATTATTGTTATTGTTAACACTATTATTATTATTGTTACTCTCATTATTATTTCTGTCATTATCGTTGTTATTATTGTTATTACCATTATTATTATTGTTATTATCATTATTATATATGTTATTATTATTATTATTATTGTTATTACCATTATTATTATAGTTAATATCATTATCATTATTATTTCTGTTATTATCGTTATTATTTCTGTTATTATCATTATTATTAGTGTTATTATCATTATTATTATTGTTATTACCATTATTATTATTGTTATTATCATTATTATTTCTGTTATTATCGTTATTATTATTGTTATTATCATTATTATCACTGTTATTATCATTATTATTATTGTTATTATTATTATTATTAGTGTTATTATCATTATTGCTACTGTTATTATCATTATTATTATTGTCATTATCGTTAATATTATTGTTATTACCATTATTATTATTGTTATTATCATTATTATTTCTGTTATTATGATTATTATTATTGTTATTATCATTATTATTATAGTTATTATCATTATTATTATAGTTAATATCATCATTATTGTTGTTATTATCATTATTGCTACTGTTATTATCATTATTATTGTTGTCATTATCGTTTTTATTATTGTTATTACCATTATTATTATTGTTATTATCATTACTATTTCTGTTATTATCGTTATTATTATTGTTATTATCATTATTATCACTGTTATTATCATTATTATTATTGTTATTATTATTATTATTAGTGTTATTATCATTATTACTACTGTTATTATCATTATTATTATTGTCATTATCGTTAATATTATTGTTATTACCATTATTATTATTGTTATTATCATTATTATTTCTGTTATTATGATTATTATTATTGTTATTATCATTATTATTATAGTTATTATCATTATTATTATAGTTAATATCATCATTATTGTTGTTATTATCATTATTGCTACTGTTATTATCATTATTATTGTTGTCATTATCGTTATTATTATTGTTATTACCATTATTATTATTGTTATTATCATTACTATTTCTGTTATTACCGTTATTGTTATTGTCATTATCATTATTAGTACTGTTATTATCATTATTATTATTGTCATTACCATTATTATTATTATTATCGTCCTTATTATTGTTATTATTATTATTATTACTGTTAATATCATAATTATTGTTGTTATTATCATTATCATTACTGTTATTATCTATATTATTTCTGTTATTATCATTATTAGTATTGTTATTATCATTATTATTATTGTTATTATCATTATTATTATTGTCATTACCATTATTATTATTGTTATTATCATCATTATTTATGTTATTATGATTATTATTATTGTTATTACCGTTATTATTATTGTTATTATCACTATTATTTCTTTTATTATCATTATTACTATTGCTATTATCATTATCATTACTGTTATTATCATTTTTATTTCTGTTATTATCATTATTATTATTGTTATTATCATTATTATTTCTGTTATTATCGTTATTATTGTTGTTATTATCATTATTATTATTGTTATTATCATTATTGTTATTGTCATTACCATTATTATTATTGTTCTTATCATCATTATTTATGTCATTATGACTATTATTATTGTTATTACCGTTATTATTATTGTTATTATCATTATTATTTATGTTATTATCAATATTATTATTGGCATTACCATTATTATTGCTTTTATTATCATTGTTATTATTGTTATTACCATTATTATTATTGTTATTCTCATTATTATTTCTGTTATTATCGTTATTATTATTGTTATTATCATTATTATTGTTGTTATTATCATTATTATTGTTGTTATTATGAATGTTATTAGTGTAATTGTCACTATTATTTCTTTTATTATCATTATTACCATTGCTATTATCATTATCATTACTGTTTTTATCATTTTTATTTCTGTTATTATCATTATTATTATTGTTATTATCATTATTATTTCTGTTATTATCGTTATTATTATTGTTATTATCATTATTATTATTGCCGTTATCGTTATTATTATTGTTATTACCATTATTATTATTGTTATTATCATTATTATTTCTGTTATTATGATTATTATTATTGTTATTACCATTAATATTTCTGTTATTGTCATTATTGTTATTGTTAACACTATTATTATTATTGTTATTACCATTATTATTATTGTCATTACCATTATTATTATTATTAAAATTCTTATTATTGTTATTATTATTACTATTACTCTTAATATCATAATTATTGTTGCTATTATCATTATCATTACTGTTATTATCATTATTATTTCTGTTATTGTCATTATTGTTATTGTTAACACTAATATTATTATTGTTATTATCATTATTATTTATGTTATTATCGTTATTATTATTGTTATTATCATTATTATTATTGTTATCACCATTATTATTATTGTTAATATCATTATTATTTATGTTATTATCATTAGTATTTCTGTTATTATCGTTATTATTTCTGTTATTATCATTATTATTAGTGTTATTATCATTATTATTGCTTTTATTATCATTATTATTATTGTTATTGCCATTATTATTTCTTTTTTATCATTATTATTACTGCTATTACCATTATTATTATTGTTATTATCAATCTTATTTCTGTTATAATCATTATTATTGTTGTTATTTTCATTATTATTTCTGTTATTGTCATTATTGTTATTGTTAACACTATTATTATTATTGTTATTCTCATTATTATTTCTGTCATTATCGTTATTATTATTGTTATTATCATTATTACTTCGTTTATTATCATTATTATTATTGTTATTATCATTATTATTTCTGTTATTATCAATATTATTATTGGCATTACCATTATTATTATTCTTATTATCATTATTACTTCGTTTATTATCATTATTATTATTGTTATTATTATTATTATTACTGTTAATATCATAATTATTGTTGTTATTATCATTATCATTACTGTTATTATCATTATTATTTCTGTTATTATCATTATTAGTATTGTTATTACCATTATTATTATTGTTATTATCATTATTATTTCTGTTATAATCATTATTATTGTTGTTATTTTCATTATTATTTCTGTTATTGTCATTATTGTTATTGTTAACACTATTATTATTATTGTTATTCTCATTATTATTTCTGTCATTATCGTTATTATTATTGTTATTACCAATATCATTATTGTTATTATCATTATTATATATGTTATTAACATTATTATTATTGTTATTATCATTAATATCTCTGTTATTATTATTATTATTATTGTTATTATCATTATTATTTCTGTTATTATGATTGTTATTATTGTTATTATCATTATTATTAGTGTTATTATCATTATTACTACTGTTATTATCATTATTATTATTGTCGTTACCATTATTATTATTGTTATTATCATTATTATTTCTGTTATTATCATTATTAGTATTGGTATTACCATTATTAGTATTGTTACTATTATTATTATTTATCTTATTATCATTATTATTATTGTTATTACCATTATTACTATTGTTATTATCATTACTATTTCTGTTATTATGATTATTATTATTGTTATTATCATTACTATTTCTGTTATTACCGTTATTATTATTGTTATTATCATTATTACTTCGTTTATTATCATTATTATTATTGTTATTGTCATTATTGTTATTGTTAACACTATTATTATTATTGTTATTACCATTATTATTATTGTTATTATCATTATTATTTCTGTTATTATCATTATTAGTATTGTTATTAGCATTATTATTTCTTTTATTATCATTATTATTATTGTTATTACCATTATTATTATTGTTAATATCATTATTATTTATGTTATTATCGTTATTATTATTGTTATTATAATTATTATTAGCGTTATTATCATTAATCTTATAGTTAATATCATCATTATTGTTGTTATTACCATTATTATTATTGTTATTATCATTATTATTTCTGTTATTATCATTATTAGTATTGTTATTAGCATTATTATTTCTTTTATTACCATTATTATTATTGTTATTACCATTATTATTATTGTTATTATCTTTATTATTTCTGTTATTATCGTTATTATTGTTGTTATTACCAGTATTATTATTGTTATTACCATTATTATTTCTGTTACTATCATTATTATTGTTGTTATAACCATTATTATTATTTTTATTATCATTATTACTTCTGTTATTGTCATTATTGTTATTGTTAACACTATTATTATTATTGTTATTATCTTTATTATTTCTGTTATTATGATTATTATTATTGTTATTATCATTACTATTTCTGTTATTACCGTTATTATTATTGTTATTATCATTATTATTATTGTCATTACCATTATTATTATTGTTATTATCATCATTATTTATGTTATTATGATTATTATTATTGTTATTACCGTTATTATTATTGTTATTATCACTATTATTTCTTTTATTATCATTATTACTATTGCTATTATCATTATCATTACTGTTATTATCATTTTTATTTCTGTTATTATCATTATTATTATTGTTATTATCATTATTGTTTCTGCTATTATCATTAGTATTATTGTTGTCAACATTATTATTATTGTTTTATCATTACTATTTCTGTTATTATCGTTATTATTATTGTTATTATCATTATTAGTTTTGTTATTATCATTATTATTGTCGTTAATGTCATTATTATTATTACTGTTATTATCTTTCTTAGTGTTGCTATTATCATTATCATCACTGTTATTATCATTATTATTATTGTTATTACCATTATTATTATAGTTAATATCATTATCATTATTATTTCTGTTATTATCGTTATTATTTCTGTTATTATCATTATTATTAATGTTATTATCATTATTATTATTGTTATTACCATTATTATTATTGTTATTATCATTATTATTTCTGTTATTATGATTATTATTATTGTTATTATCATTATTATTATAGTTATTATCATTATTATTATAGTTAATATCATCATTATTGTTGTTATTATCATTATTGCTACTGTTATTATCATTATTATTGTTGTCATTATCGTTATTATTATTGTTATTACCATTATTATTATTGTTATTATCATTACTATTTCTGTTATTACCGTTATTATTATTGTCATTATCATTATTAGTACTGTTATTATCATTATTATTATTGTCATTACCATTATTATTATTATTATCGTCCTTATTATTGTTATTATTATTATTATTACTGTTAATATCATAATTATTGTTGTTATTATCATTATCATTACTGTTATTATCATTATTATTTCTGTTATTATCATTATTAGTATTGTTATTATCATTATTATTATTGTTATTATCATTATTATTATTGTCATTACCATTATTATTATTGTTATTATCATCATTATTTATGTTATTATGATTATTATTATTGTTATTGCCGTTATTATTATTGTTATTATCACTATTATTTCTTTTATTATCATTATTACTATTGCTATTATCATTATAATTACTGTTATTATCATTTTTATTTCTGTTATTATCATTATTATTATTGTTATTATCATTATTATTTCTGTTATTATCGTTATTATTATTGTTATTATCATTATAATTATTGTCATTATCGTTATTATTATTGTTATTACCATTATTATTATTGTTATTATCATTATTATTTCTGTTATTATGATTATTATTATTGTTATTACCATTATTATTATTGTTATTCTCATTATTATTTCTGTTATTATCGTTATTATTATTGTTATTATCATTATTATTGTTGTTATTATCAATGTTATTAGTGTTATTGTCACTATTATTTCTTTTATTATCATTATTACTATTGCTATTATCATTATCATTACTGTTATTATCATTATTATTATTGTTATTATCATTATTATTTCTGTTATTATCGTTATTATTATTGTTATTATCATTATTATTATTGCCATTATCGTTATTATTATTGTTATTACCATTATTATTATTGTTATTATCATTATTATTTCTGTTATTATGATTATTATTATTGTTATTACCATTAATATTTCTGTTATTGTCATTATTGTTACTGTTAACACTATTATTATTATTGTTATTACCATTATTATTATTGTCATTACCATTATTATTATTATTATCATTCTTATTATTGTTATTATTATTATTATTATTACTCTTAATATCATAATTATTGTTGCTATTATCATTATCATTACTGTTATTATCATTATTATTTCTGTTATTGTCATTATTGTTATTGTTAACACTAATATTATTATTGTTATTATCATTATTATTTATGTTATTATCGTTATTATCATTATTATTTTTGTTATCACCATTATTATTATTGTTAATATCATTATTATTTATGTTATTATCATTATTATTTCTGTTATTATCGTTATTATTTCTGTTATTATCACTATTATTGCTTTTATTATCATTATTATTATTGTTATTACCATTATTATTTCTTTTTGATCATTATTATTATTGTTATTACCATTATTATTATTGTTATTATCATTCTTATTTCTGTTATTATCAATATTATTATTGGCATTACCATTATTATTATTGTTATTATCATTATTATTTCTTTTATGAACATTATTATTATTGTTATTATCATTATTATTGCTTTTATTATCATTATTATTATTGTTATTGCCATTATTATTATTGTTATTATTATTATTATTACTGTTAATATCATAATTATTGTTGTTATTATCATTATCATTACTGTTATTATCATTATTATTTCTGTTATTATCATTATTAGTATTGTTATTACCATTATTATTTCTTTTTTATCATTATTATTATTGTTATTATCATTATTATTTCTGTTATAATCATTATTATTGTTGTTATTTTCATTATTATTTCTGTTATTGTCATTATTGTTATTGTTAACACTATTATTATTATTGTTATTCTCATTATTATTTCTGTCATTATCGTTATTATTATTGTTATTACCATTATTATTATTGTTATTACCATTATTATTATTGTTAATATCATTATTATATATGTTATTATCATTATTATTATTGTTATTACCATTATTATTATTGTTATTATCATTATTATCTCTGTTATTATTATTATTATTATTGTTATTATCATTATTATTTCTGTTATTATGATTGTTATTATTGTTATTATCATTATTATTTCTGCTATTGTCATTATTGTTATTGTTAACACTATTATTATTATTTTTATTACCATTATTATTATTGTTATTATCATTATTATTTCTGTTATTATTAATATTATTATTGCCATTACCATTATTATTTCTATTATTATCATTATTATTAGTGTTATTATCATTATTATTTCTGTTATTATCATTATTATTTTTGTTATTACCATTATTATTATTGTTACTATCATTATTATTTCTGTTATTATCATTACTATTATTGTTATTATCATTATAACTATTGTTATTACCATTATTATTATTGTTATTCTCATTACTACTTCTGTTATTATCGTTATTATTATTGTTATTATCATTATTATTTCTGTTATTATCAATATTCTTATTGTCATTACCATTATTATTATTGTTATTATCATTATTATGTCTTTTATAATCATTCTTAATATTGTTATTACCATTATTATTATTGTTATTATCATTATTATTTCTGTTATTATTATTATTATTATTGTTATCACCATTATTATTATTGTTATTATCATTCTTATTATTTTTATTATTGTTATTATTATTATTATTATTACTGTTATTATCATCATTGTTGTTGCTATTATCATTATTATTACTGTTATTATCATTATTATTGTCGTTAATGTCATTATTATTATTACTGTTATTATCTTTATTAGTATTGCTATTATCATTATCATTACTGCTATTATCATTATTCTTATAGTTAATATCATCATTATTGTTGTAATTACCATTATTATTATTGTTATTATCATTATTATTGCTGTTATTATCGTTATTATTATTGTTGTTATTATCATTATTATTTCTGTTATTATCATTCTTATTATTGTTATTATCATTATTATTATTATTATTATCATTATTATTATTGTTATTACCATTATTATTATTGTTAATATCATTATCATTATTATTTCTGTTATTATCATTATTATTTCTGTTATTATTATTATTATTATTGTTATTATCATTATTATTTCTGTTATTATCATTATTATTATTGTTATTACCATTATTATTATTGTTATTATCATTATTATTTCTGTTATTATCGTTATTATTATTGTTATTACCATTGCTATTATTCTTATTACCATTATTATTATTGTTATTATCATTCTCATTATTGTTATTACCATTATTATGATTGTTATTATCTTTCTTATTATTGTTATTATTACTATTATTACTGTTATTATCATTATTATTTCTGTTATTATCGTTATTATTATTGTTATTATCATTATTATTACTGTCTTTACCATTACTATTATTGTTATTATCATTCTTATTATTGTTATTATTATTATTATTACTGTTATTATCATTATTATTTCTGTTATTATCGTCATTATTATTGTTATTATTACTATTATTATTGTCATTACCATTATTATTATTGTTATTATCATTCTTATTATTGTTATTATTATTATTATTACTGTTATTATCATTATTATTTCTGTTATTATCGTTATTATTATTGTTATTATCATTATTATTATTGTCATTACCATTACTATTATTGTTATTATCATTCTTATTATTGTTATTATCATTATTATTATTGTTAACACTATTATTATTATTGTTATTACCATTATTATTATTGTTATTATCATTATTATTTCTGTTATTATTATTATTATTATTGTTATTATCATTATTATTAGTGTTATTATCATTATTATTTCTTTTATTATCATTATTATTATTGTTATTATCATTATTATTTCTGTTATTATCAATATTATTATTGCCATTACCATTATTATTTCTATTATTATCAGTATTATTTATGTTATTATCATTATTATTGTTGTTATTACCATTATTATTATTGTTATTATCATTATTATTTCTGTTATTATCATTATTATTATTGTTATTATTATTATTATTATTATTACTGTCATTATCATTATCATTAGTGTTATTATTATTATTATTATTATAGTTAATATCATGATTATAGTTCTTTTTATCATTATTAGTACCGTTATTATCATTATTACTGTCGATAATGTCATTATTATTATTGTTACTACCATTATTATTATTGTCATTACCATTACTATTATTGTTTTTATCATTCTTATTATTGTTATTATTATTATTATTACTGTTATTATCATCATTATTGTTGTTATTATCATTATTATTATTGTTATTATCATTATTATTTCTATTATTATGGTTATTATTTCTGTTATTATCATTATTATCTCCGTTATTATTATTATTATCATTATTATTATTGTTATTATCATTATTATTGCTGTTATTATCGTTATAATTATTGTTGTTATTATCATTATTATTTCTGTTATTATCATTCTTATTATTGTTATTACCATTATTATTATAGTTAATATCATTATCATTATTATTTCTGTTATTATGATTACCATTACGGTTATTATCATTATTATTTCTGTTATTATCGTTATTAGTATTGTTATTATCATTATTACTTCTTTTATTATCATTATTATTATAGTTATTACCATTACTATTATTGTTATTATCATTATTACTTCTGTTATTATCATTATTATTGTTGTTATTACCATTATTATTATTGTTATTATCATTATTATTTCTGTTATTATCATTATTATTTCTGTTATTATTATTATTATTATTGTTATTATCATTATTATTTCTGTTATTATTATTATTATTATTATTGTTATTATCAATATTATTATTGCCATTACCATTATTATTTCTATTATTATCATTATTATTTATGTTATTATCGTTATTATTATTGTTATTATCATTATTATATATGTTATTATCATTATTATTATTGTTATCACCATTATTATTATAGTTTTATCATTACTATTTCTGTTATTATCGTTATTACTTCTGTTATTATTATTATTATTATTATCATTATTATTTCTGTTATTATCGTTATTATTATTGTTATTATCATTATTATTATTGTTAGTACCATTATTATTATTGTTATTATCATTATTATTTCTGTTATTATCGTTATTATTATTGTTATTACCATTGCTATTATTCTTATTACCATTATTATTATTGTTATTATCATTCTCATTATTGTTATTACCATTATTATGATTGTTATTACCATTATTATTATTGTTATTATCATTATTATTTCTGTTATTATCATTATTAGTATTGTTATTATAATTATTATTTCTGTTATTATTATTATTATTATTGTTGTTATTGTTATTATCATTATTATTACTGTTATTATCATTATTACTACTGTTATTATTACTATTATTATCGTCATTACCATTATTATTATTGTTATTATCATTCTTATTATTGTTATTATTACTATGATTACTGTTATTATCATTATTATTTCTGTTATTATCGTTATTAGTATTGTTATTATCATTATTATTATTGTCATTACCATTACTATTATTGTTATTATCATTCTTATTATTGTTATTATCATTATTATTACTGTTATTATCATCATTATTGTTGTTATTATCATTATTATTACTGTTATTATCATCATGATTGTTGCTATTATCATTATTATTATTGTTAACACTATTATTATTATTGTTATTACCATTATTATTATTGTTATTATCATTATTATTTCTGTTATTATTATTATTATTATTGTTATTATCATTATTATTAGTGTTATTATCATTATTATTTCTTTTATTATCATTATTATTATTGTTATTATCATTATTATTTCTGTTATTATCAATATTATTATTGCCATTACCATTATTATTTCTATTATTATCATTATTATTTCTGTTATTATCATTATTATTATTGTTATTACCATTATTATTATTGTTATTATCATTATTATTTCTGTTATTATTATTATTATTATTGTTATTATCATTATTATTAGTGTTATTATCATTATTATTTCTTTTATTATCATTATTATTATTGTTATTATCATTATTATTTCTGTTATTATCAATATTATTATTGCCATTACCATTATTATTTCTATTATTATCATTATTATTTCTGTTATTATCATTATTATTATTGTTATTACCATTATTATTATTGTTATTATCATTATTATTTCTGTTATTATCGTTATTATTATTGTTATTACCATTGCTATTATTCTTATTACCATTATTATTATTGCTATTATCATTCTCATTATTGTTATTACCATTATTATGATTGTTATTACCATTATTATTATTATTACTGTTATTATCATTATTAGTATTGTTATGATCATTATCATTACTGGTATTATCATTATTATTTCTGTTATTGTCATTATTGTTATTGTTAACACTATTATTATTATTGTTATTACCATTATTATTATTGTTATTATCATTATTATTTCTGTTATTATCATTATTAGTATTGTTATTATCATTATTATTTCTGTTATTATTATTATTATTATTGTTGTTATTGTTATTATCATTATTATTAGTGTTATTATCATTATTACTACTGTTATTATTACTATTATTATCGTCATTACCATTATTATTATTGTTATTATCATTCTTATTATTGTTATTATTACTATTATTACTGTTATTATCATTATTATTTCTGTTATTATCGTTATTATTATTGTTATTATCATTATTATTACTGTCATTACCATTACTATTATTGTTATTATCATTCTTATTATTGTTATTATTATTATTGTTACTGTTATTATCATTATTATTTCTGTTATTATCATCATGATTGTTGCTATTATCATTATTATTATTGTTATTATCATTATTATTTCTGTTATTATCAATATTATTATTGCCATTACCATTATTATTTCTATTATTATCATTATTATTTCTTTTATTATCATTATTATTGTTGTTATTACCATTATTATTATTGTTATTATCATTATTATTTCTGTTATTATCATTATTATTATTGTTATTATTATTATTATTATAGTTAATATCATGATTATAGTTCTTTTTATCATTATTATTACCGTTATTATCATTATTACTGTCGATAATGTCATTATTATTATTGTTATTATCATTATTATTTCTGTTATTATCGTCATTATTATTGTTATTATTACTATTATTATTGTCATTACCATTATTATTATTGTTATTATCATTCTTATTATTGTTATTATTATTATTATTACTGTTATTATCATTATTATTTCTGTTACTATCGTTATTGTTATTGTTATTATCATTATTATTTCTGTTATTATCATTATTATTTCTTTTATTATCATTATTATTATTGTTATTATCATTATTATTTCTGTTATTATTATTATTATTATTGTTATTATCATTATTATTAGTGTTATTATCATTATTATTTCTTTTATTATCATTATTATTATTGTTATTATCATTATTATTTCTGTTATTATCAATATTATTATTGCCATTACCATTATTATTTCTATTATTAAAATTATTATTGTAGATATTACCATTATGATTATTGTTATTATCATTATTATTACTGTGATTATCATTATTATTGTTGTTATTATCATTATTATTATTGTTATTATCATTATTATTTCTGTTATTGTCATTATTGTTATTGTTATTATCATTATTATTTCTGTTATCATCATTATTATTGTTGCTATTCTCATTATTATTATTGTTATTATCATTATTATTTCGGTTATTATTATTATTATCATTGTTATTATCATTCTCATTATTGTTATTATTATTATTATTCTTGTTATTACCATTATTATAATTGTTATTATCATTATTATTTCTGTTATTATCAATATTATTATTGTCATTACCATTATTATTATTGTTATTATCATTATTATTTCTGTTATCATCATTATTATTGTTGCTATTCTCATTATTATTATTGTTATTATCATTAGTATTTATGTTATTATCGTTATTGTTATTGTTATTATTGTTATTATCTTTATTATTCTTGTCATTACCATTATTACTATTGTTATTATGATTCTTATTATTGTTATTATTGTTATTTTATTATTATTATTATTACTGTTATTATCATCATTATTGTTGCTATTATCATTATTCTAACTGTTATTATCATTATTATTGTCGTTAATGTCATTATTATTATTACTGTTATTATCTTTATTATTATTACTATTATCATTATCATTACTGCTATTATCATTATTCTTATAGTTAATATCATCATTATTGTTGTAATTACCATTATTATTATTGTTATTATCATTATTATTTATGTTATTATCGTTATTATTATTGTTGTTATTATCATTATTATTTCTTTTATTATCATTATTATTATTGTTATCACCATTATTATTATTGTTATTACCATTATTATTATTGTTATTATCTTTATTATTTCTGTTATTATCGTTATTATTGTTGTTATTACCACTATTATTATTGTTATTACCATTATTATTTCTGTTACTATCATTATTATTGTTGTAATAACCATTATTATTATTGTTATTATCATTATTACTTCTGTTATTGTCATTATTGCTATTGTTAACACTATTATTATTATTGTTATTCTCATTATTATTTCTGTCATTATCGTTATTATTATTGTTATTACCATTATTATTATTGTTATTATCATTATTATATATGTTATTATCATTATTATTATTGTTATTATCATTATTATCTCTGTTATTATTATTATTATTATTGTTATTATCATTATTATTTCTGTTATTATGATTGTTATTATTGTTATTATCATTATTATTAGTGTTATTATCATTATTACTACTGTTATTATCATTATTATTATTGTCGTTACCATTATTATTATTGTTATTATCATTATTATTTCTGTTATTATCATTATTAGTATTGGTATTACCATTATTAGTATTGTTACTATTATTATTATTTATCTTATTATCATTATTATTATTGTTATTACCATTATTACTATTGTTATTATCATTACTATTTCTGTTATTATGATTATTATAATTGTTATTATCATTACTATTTCTGTTATTACCGTTATTATTATTGTTATTATCATTATTACTTCGTTTATTATCATTATTATTATTGTTATTGTTCACACTATTATTATTATTGTTATTACCATTATTATTATTGTT
Source organism: Coelioxys conoideus (assembly GCA_947623535.1). Classification (NCBI taxonomy): domain Eukaryota; kingdom Metazoa; phylum Arthropoda; class Insecta; order Hymenoptera; family Megachilidae; genus Coelioxys; species Coelioxys conoideus. Next base: position 3,265,530 of record CANQJN010000026.1, read on the forward strand.
ATTATCATTATTATTTCTGTTATTATCATTATTAGTATTGTTATTAGCATTATTATTTCTTTTATTATCATTATTATTATTGTTATTACCATTATTATTATTGTTAATATCATTATTATTTATGTTATTATCGTTATTATTATTGTTATTATAATTATTATTAGCGTTATTATCATTAATCTTATAGTTAATATCATCATTATTGTTGTTATTACCATTATTATTATTGTTAATATCATCATTATTGTTGTTATTACCATTATTAATATTGTTATTATCATTATTATTGCTGTTATTATCGTTATTATTATTGTTGTTATGATCATTATTATTTCTTTTACTATCATTATTATTATTGTTATTACCATTATTATTATTGTTATTACCATTATTATTATTGTTATTATCTTTATTATTTCTGTTATTATCGTTATTATTGTTGTTATTACCACTATTATTATTGTTATTACCATTATTATTTCTGTTATTATCATTATTATTGTTGTAATAACCATTATTATTATTGTTATTATCATTATTACTTCTGTTATTGTCATTATTGTTATTGTTAACACTATTATTATTATTGTTATTATCATTATTACTTCGTTTATTATCATTATTATTATTGTTATTGTCATTATTGTTATTGTTAACACTATTATTATTATTGTTATTATGTTTATTATTTCTGTTATTATGTTTATTATTATTGTTATTATCATTACTATTTCTGTTATTACCGTTATTATTATTGTTACTATCATTATTACTTCGTTTATTGTCATTATTATTATTGTTATTATCATTATCATTTCTGTTATTATCAATATTATTATTGGCATTACCATTATTATTATTGTTATTATCATTATTATTTCTTTTATGAACATTATTATTATTGCTAATATCAGTATTATTTATGTTATTATCATTATTATTTCTGTTATTATCGTTATTATTTCTGTTATTATCATTATTATTAGTGTTATTAACATTATTATTGCTTTTATTATCATTATTATTATTGTTATTACCATTATTATTATTGTTATTATTATTATTATTACTGTTAATATCATAATTATTGTTGTTATTATCATTATCATTACTGTTATTATCATTATTATTTCTGTTATTATCATTATTAGTATTGTTATTACCATTATTATTTCTTTTTTATCATTATTATTATTGTTATTACCATTATTATTATTGTTATTATCATTATTATTTCTGTTATAATCATTATTATTGTTGTTATTTTCATTATTATTTCTGTTATTGTCATTATTATTATTGTTATTATCATTATTATATATGTTATTATCATTATTATTATTGTTATTACCATTATTATTATAGTTAATATCATTATCATTATTATTTCTGTTATTATCGTTATTATTATTGTTATTACCATTATTATTATTGTTATTATCATTATTATTTCTGTTATTATCGTTATTATTATTGTTATTATCATTATTATCACTGTTATTATCATTATTATTATTGTTATTATTATTATTATTAGTGTTATTATCATTATTACTACTGTTATTATCATTATTATTATTGTCATTATCGTTAATATTATTGTTATTACCATTATTATTATTGTTATTATCATTATTATTTCTGTTATTATGATTATTATTATTGTTATTATCATTATTATTATAGTTATTATCATTATTATTATTGTTGTTATTATCATTATTGCTACTGTTATTATCATTATTATTGTTGTCATTATCGTTATTATTATTGTTATTACCATTATTATTATTGTTATTATCATTACTATTTCTGTTATTACCGTTATTGTTATTGTCATTATCATTATTAGTACTGTTATTATCATTATTATTATTGTCATTACCATTATTATTATTATTATCGTCCTTATTATTGTTATTATTATTATTATTACTGTTAATATCATAATTATTGTTGTTATTATCATTATCATTACTGTTATTATCTATATTATTTCTGTTATTATCATTATTAGTATTGTTATTATCATTATTATTATTGTTATTATCATTATTATTATTGTCATTACCATTATTATTATTGTTATTATCATCATTATTTATGTTATTATCATTATTATTATTGTTATTACCGTTATTATTATTGTTATTATCACTATTATTTCTTTTATTATCATTATTACTATTGCTATTATCATTATCATTACTGTTAGTATCATTTTTATTTCTGTTATTATCATTATTATTATTGTTATTATCATTATTATTTCTGTTATTATCGTTATTATTGTTGTTATTATCATTATTATTATTGTTATTATCATTATTGTTATTGTCATTACCATTATTATTATTGTTCTTATCATCATTATTTATGTCATTATGACTATTATTATTGTTATTACCGTTATTATTATTGTTATTATCATTATTATTTATGTTATTATCAATATTATTATTGGCATTACCATTATTATTGCTTTTATTATCATTGTTATTATTGTTATTACCATTATTATTATTGTTATTATCATTATTATTTCTGTTATTATCGTTATTACTATTGTTATTACCATTATTATTATTGTTATTCTCATTATTATTTCTGTTATTATCGTTATTATTATTGTTATTATCATTATTATTGTTGTTATTATCATTATTATTGTTGTTATTATGAATGTTATTAGTGTTATTGTCCTTATTATTTCTTTTATTATCATTATTACCATTGCTATTATCATTATCATTACTGTTTTTATCATTTTTATTTCTGTTATTATCATTATTATTATTGTTATTATCATTATTATTTCTGTTATTATCGTTATTATTATTGTTATTATCATTATTATTATTGCCATTATCGTTATTATTATTGTTATTACCATTATTATTATTGTTATTATCATTATTATTTCTGTTATTATGATTATTATTATTGTTATTACCATTAATATTTCTGTTATTGTCATTATTGTTATTGTTAACACTAATATTATTATTGTTATTATCATTATTATTTATGTTATTATCGTTATTATTATTGTTATTATCATTATTATTATTGTTATCACCATTATTATTATTGTTAATATCATTATTATTTATGTTATTATCATTAGTATTTCTGTTATTATCGTTATTATTTCTGTTATTATCATTATTATTAGTGTTATTATCATTATTATTGCTTTTATTATCATTATTATTATTGTTATTGCCATTATTATTTCTTTTTTATCATTATTATTATTGCTATTACCATTATTATTATTGTTATTATCAATCTTATTTCTGTTATAATCATTATTATTGTTGTTATTCTCATTATTATTTCTGTCATTATCGTTATTATTATTGTTATTACCATTATCATTATTGTTATTATCATTATTATATATGTTATTATCATTATTATTATTGTTATTATCATTATTATCTCTGTTATTATTATTATTATTATTGTTATTATCATTATTACTTCGTTTATTATCATTATTATTATTGTTATTATTATTATTATTACTGTTAATATCATAATTATTGTTGTTATTATCATTATCATTACTGTTATTATCATTATTATTTCTGTTATTATCATTATTAGTATTGTTATTACCATTATTATTATTGTTATTATCATTATTATTTCTGTTATAATCATTATTATTGTTGTTATTTTCATTATTATTTCTGTTATTGTCATTATTGTTATTGTTAACACTATTATTATTATTGTTATTCTCATTATTATTTCTGTCATTATCGTTATTATTATTGTTATTACCATTATCATTATTGTTATTATCATTATTATATATGTTATTATCATTATTATTATTGTTATTATCATTATTATCTCTGTTATTATTATTATTATTATTGTTATTATCATTATTATTTCTGTTATTATGATTGTTATTATTGTTATTATCATTATTATTTCTGTTATTATCATTATTAGTATTGGTATTACCATTATTAGTATTGTTACTATTATTATTATTTATCTTATTATCATTATTATTATTGTTATTCCCATTATTACTATTGTTATTATCATTACTATTTCTGTTATTATGATTATTATTATTGTTATTATCATTACTATTTCTGTTATTACCGTTATTATTATTGTTATTATCATTATTACTTCGTTTATTATCATTATTATTATTGTTATTGTCATTATTGTTATTGTTAACACTATTATTATTATTGTTATTACCATTATTATTATTGTTATTACCATTATTATTTCTGTTATTATCATTATTATTGTTGTAATAACCATTATTATTATTGTTATTATCATTATTACTTCTGTTATTGTCATTATTGTTATTGTTAACACTATTATTATTATTGTTATTATCATTATTACTTCGTTTATTATCATTATTATTATTGTTATTGTCATTATTGTTATTGTTAACACTATTATTATTATTGTTATTATCTTTATTATTTCTGTTATTATGTTTATTATTATTGTTACTATCATTATTACTTCGTTTATTGTCATTATTATTATTGTTATTATCATTATCATTTCTGTTATTATCAATATTATTATTGGCATTACCATTATTATTATTGTTATTATCATTATTATTTCTTTTATGAACATTATTATTATTGTTAATATCAGTATTATTTATGTTATTATCATTATTATTTCTGTTATTATCGTTATTATTTCTGTTATTATCATTATTATTAGTGTTATTATCATTATTATTGCTTTTATTATCATTATTATTATTGTTATTACCATTATTATTATTGTTATTATTATTATTATTACTGTTAATATCATAATTATTGTTGTTATTATCATTATCATTACTGTTATTATCATTATTATTTCTGTTATTATCATTATTAGTATTGTTATTACCATTATTATTTCTTTTTTATCAATATTATTATTGTTATTACCATTATTATTATTGTTATTATCATTATTATTTCTGTTATAATCATTATTATTGTTGTTATTTTCATTATTATTTCTGTTATTGTCATTATTGTTATTGTTAACACTATTATTATTATTGTTACTCTCATTATTATTTCTGTCATTATCGTTGTTATTATTGTTATTACCATTATTATTATTGTTATTATCATTATTATATATGTTATTATCATTATTATTATTGTTATTACCATTATTATTATAGTTAATATCATTATCATTATTATTTCTGTTATTATCGTTATTATTATTGTTATTACCATTATTATTATTGTTATTATCATTATTATTTCTGTTATTATCGTTATTATTATTGTTATTATCATTATTATCACTGTTATTATCATTATTATTATTGTTATTATTATTATTATTAGTGTTATTATCATTATTACTACTGTTATTATCATTATTATTATTGTCATTATCGTTAATATTATTGTTATTACCATTATTATTATTGTTATTATCATTATTATTATAGTTAATATCATCATTATTGTTGTTATTATCATTATTGCTACTGTTATTATCATTATTATTGTTGTCATTATCGTTATTATTATTGTTATTACCATTATTATTATTGTTATTATCATTACTATTTCTGTTATTACCGTTATTGTTATTGTCATTATCATTATTAGTACTGTTATTATCATTATTATTATTGTCATTACCATTATTATTATTATTATCGTCCTTATTATTGTTATTATTATTATTATTACTGTTAATATCATAATTATTGTTGTTATTATCATTATCATTACTGTTATTATCTATATTATTTCTGTTATTATCATTATTAGTATTGTTATTATCATTATTATTATTGTTATTATCATTATTATTATTGTCATTACCATTATTATTATTGTTATTATCATCATTATTTATGTTATTATGATTATTATTATTGTTATTACCGTTATTATTATTGTTATTATCACTATTATTTCTTTTATTATCATTATTACTATTGCTATTATCATTATCATTACTGTTATTATCATTTTTATTTCTGTTATTATCATTATTATTATTGTTATTATCATTATTATTTCTGTTATTATCGTTATTATTGTTGTTATTATCATTATTATTATTGTTATTATCATTATTGTTATGTCATTACCATTATTATTATTGTTCTTATCATCATTATTTATGTCATTATGACTATTATTATTGTTATTACCGTTATTATTATTGTTATTATCATTATTATTTATGTTATTATCAATATTATTATTGGCATTACCATTATTATTGCTTTTATTATCATTGTTATTATTGTTATTACCATTATTATTATTGTTATTATCATTATTATTTCTGTTATTATCGTTATTATTATTGTTATTACCATTATTATTATTGTTATTCTCATTATTATTTCTGTTATTATCGTTATTATTATTGTTATTATCATTATTATTGTTGTTATTATCATTATTATTGTTGTTATTATGAATGTTATTAGTGTTATTGTCACTATTATTTCTTTTATTATCATTATTACCATTGCTATTATCATTATCATTATGTTTTTATCATTTTTATTTCTGTTATTATCATTATTATTATTGTTATTATCATTATTATTTCTGTTATTATCGTTATTATTATTGTTATTATCATTATTATTATTGCCATTATCGTTATTATTATTGTTATTACCATTATTATTATTGTTATTATCATTATTATTATAGTTATTATCATTATTATTATAGTTAATATCATCATTATTGTTGTTATTATCATTATTGCTACTGTTATTATCATTATTATTGTTGTCATTATCGTTATTATTATTGTTATTACCATTATTATTATTGTTATTATCATTACTATTTCTGTTATTACCGTTATTGTTATTGTCATTATCATTATTAGTACTGTTATTATCATTATTATTATTGTCATTACCATTATTATTATTATTATCGTCCTTATTATTGTTATTATTATTATTATTA
>CANQJN010000026.1:3277500-3320000 GCA_947623535.1 Coelioxys conoideus
TATCACCATTATTATTATTGTTATTATCGTTATTATTTCTGTTATTATCATTATTATTAGTGTTATTATCATTATTATTATTATTATTATCATTATTATTATTGTTATTACCATTATTATTATTGTTATTATCATTCTTATTTCAGTTATAATCATTATTATTGTTGTTATTTTCATTATTATTTCTGTTATTGTCATTATTGTTATTGTTAACACTATTATTATTATTGTTATTCTCATTATTATTTCTGTCATTATCGTTATTATTATTGTTATTACAATTATTATTATTGTTATTATCATTATTACTTCGTTTATTATCATTATTATTATTGTTATTATCATTATTATTTCTGTTATTATCAATATTATTGTTGGCATTACCATTATTATTATTGTTATTATCATTATTATTATTGTTATCACCATTATTATTATTGTTAATATCAGTATTATTTATGATATTATCATTATTATTTCTGTTATTATCGTTATTATTTCTGTTATTATCATTATTATTAGTGTTATTATCATTATTATTGCTTTTATTATCATTATTATTATTGTTATTACCATTATTATTATTGTTATTATTATTATTATTACTGTTAATATCATAATTATTGTTGTTATTATCATTATCATTACTGTTATTATCATTATTATTTCTGTTATTATCATTATTAGTATTGTTATTACCATTATTATTATTGTTATTATCATTATTATTTCTGTTATAATCATTATTATTGTTGTTATTTTCATTATTATTTCTGTTATTGTCATTATTGTTATTGTTAACACTATTATTATTATTGTTATTCTCATTATTATTTCTGTCATTATCGTTATTATTATTGTTATTACCATTATTATTATTGTTCTTATCATCATTATTTATGTCATTATGACTATTATTATTGTTATTACCGTTATTATTATTGTTATTATCATTATTATTTATGTTATTATCAATATTATTATTGGCATTACCATTATTATTACTTTTATTATCATTGTTATTATTGTTATTACCATTATTATTATTGTTATTATCATTATTATTTCTGTTATTATCGTTATTATTATTGTTATTACCATTATTATTATTGTTATTCTCATTATTATTTCTGTTATTATCGTTATTATTATTGTTATTATCATTATTATTGTTGTTATTATCATTATTATTGTTGTTATTATGAATGTTATTAGTGTTATTGTCACTATTATTTCTTTTATTATCATTATTACCATTGCTATTATCATTATCATTACTGTTTTTATCATTTTTATTTCTGTTATTATCATTATTATTATTGTTATTATCATTATTATTTCTGTTATTATCGTTATTATTATTGTTATTATCATTATTATTATTGCCATTATCGTTATTATTATTGTTATTACCATTAATATTTCTGTTATTGTCATTATTGTTATTGTTAACACTATTATTATTATTGTTATTACCATTATTATTATTGTCATTACCATTATTATTATTATTAAAATTCTTATTATTGTTATTATTATTATTATTACTCTTAATATCATAATTATTGTTGCTATTATCATTATCATTACTGTTATTATCATTATTATTTCTGTTATTGTCATTATTGTTATTGTTAACACTAATATTATTATTGTTATTATCATTATTATTTATGTTATTATCGTTATTATTATTGTTATTATCATTATTATTATTGTTATCACCATTATTATTATTGTTAATATCATTATTATTTATGTTATTATCATTAGTATTTCTGTTATTATCGTTATTATTTCTGTTATTATCATTATTATTAGTGTTATTATCATTATTATTGCTTTTATTATCATTATTATTATTGTTATTGCCATTATTATTTCTTTTTTATCATTATTATTATTGCTATTACCATTATTATTATTGTTATTATCAATCTTATTTCTGTTATAATCATTATTATTGTTGTTATTTTCATTATTATTTCTGTTATTGTCATTATTGTTATTGTTAACACTATTATTATTACTGTTATTCTCAATTTTATTTCTGTCATTATCGTTATTATTATTGTTATTACCATTATTATTATTGTTATTATCATTATTACTTCGTTTATTATCATTATTATTATTGTTATTATCATTATTATTTCTGTTATTATCAATATTATTATTGGCATTACCATTATTATTATTGTTATTATCATTATTACTTCGTTTATTATCATTATTATTATTGTTATTATTATTATTATTACTGTTAATATCATAATTATTGTTGTTATTATCATTATCATTACTGTTATTATCATTATTATTTCTGTTATTATCATTATTATTGTTGTTATTTTCATTATTATTTCTGTTATTGTCATTATTGTTATTGTTAACACTATTATTATTATTGTTATTCTCATTATTATTTCTGTCATTATCGTTATTATTATTGTTATTACCATTATCATTATTGTTATTATCATTATTATATATGTTATTATCATTATTATTATTGTTATTATCATTATTATCTCTGTTATTATTATTATTATTATTGTTATTATCATTATTATTTCTGTTATTATGATTGTTATTATTGTTATTATCATTATTATTAGTGTTATTATCATTATTACTACTGTTATTATCATTATTATTATTGTCGTTACCATTATTATTATTGTTATTATCATTATTATTTCTGTTATTATCATTATTAGTATTGGTATTACCATTATTAGTATTGTTACTATTATTATTATTTATCTTATTATCATTATTACTATTGTTATTATCATTACTATTTCTGTTATTATGATTATTATTATTGTTATTATCATTACTATTTCTGTTATTACCGTTATTATTATTGTTATTATCATTATTACTTCGTTTATTATCATTATTATTATTGTTATTGTCATTATTGTTATTGTTAACACTATTATTATTATTGTTATTACCATTATTATTATTGTTATTATCATTATTATTTCTGTTATTATCATTATTAGTATTGTTATTAGCATTATTATTTCTTTTATTATCATTATTATTATTGTTATTACCATTATTATTATTGTTAATATCATTATTATTTATGTTATTATCGTTATTATTATTGTTATTATAATTATTATTAGCGTTATTATCATTAATCGTATAGTTAATATCATCATTATTGTTGTTATTACCATTATTATTATTGTTAATATCATCATTATTGTTGTTATTACCATTATTATTTTTGTTAATATCATCATTATTGTTGTTATTACCATTATTAATATTGTTATTATCATTATTATTGCTGTTATTATCGTTATTATTATTGTTGTTATTATCATTATTATTTCTTTTATTATCATTATTATTATTGTTATTACCATTATTATTATTGTTATTACCATATTATTGTTGTTATTATCTTTATTATTTCTGTTATTATCGTTATTACTGTTGTTATTACCACTATTATTATTGTTATTACCATTATTATTTCTGTTACTATCATTATTATTGTTGTTATAACCATTATTATTATTGTTATTATCATTATTACGTCTGTTATTGTCATTATTGTTATTGTTAACACTATTATTATTATTGTTATTATCATTATTACTTCGTTTATTATCATTATTATTATTGTTATTGTCATTATTGTTATTGTTAACACTATTATTATTATTGTTATTATCATTATTACTTCGTTTATTATCATTATTATTATTGTTATTGTCATTATTGTTATTGTTAACACTATTATTATTATTGTTATTATCTTTATTATTTCTGTTATTATGATTATTATTATTGTTATTATCATTACTATTTCTGTTATTACCGTTATTATTATTGTTATTATCACTATTATTTCTTTTATTATCATTATTACTATTGCTATTATCATTATCATTACTGTTATTATCATTTTTATTTCTGTTATTATCATTATTATTATTGTTATTATCATTATTATATATGTTATTATCATTATTATTATTGTTATTATCATTATTGTTTCTGTTATTATCATTAGTATTATTGTTGTCAACATTATTATTATTGTTTTATCATTACTATTTCTGTTATTATCGTTATTATTATTGTTATTATCATTATTAGTTTTGTTATTATCATTATTATTGTCGTTAATGTCATTATTATTATTACTGTTATTATCTTTATTAGTGTTGCTATTATCATTATCATCACTGTTATTATCATTATTATTATTGTTATTACCATTATTATTATAGTTAATATCATTATCATTATTATTTCTGTTATTATCGTTATTATTTCTGTTATTATCATTATTATTAATGTTATTATCATTATTATTATTGTTATTACCATTATTATTATTGTTATTATCATTATTATTATAGTTAATATCATCATTATTGTTGTTATTATCATTATTGCTACTGTTATTATCATTATTATTGTTGTCATTATCGTTATTATTATTGTTATTACCATTATTATTATTGTTATTATCATTACTATTTCTGTTATTACCGTTATTATTATTGTCATTATCATTATTAGTACTGTTATTATCATTATTATTATTGTCATTACCATTATTATTATTATTATCGTCCTTATTATTGTTATTATTCTTATTATTACTGTTAATATCATAATTATTGTTGTTATTATCATTATCATTACTGTTATTATCATTATTATTTCTGTTATTATCATTATTAGTATTTTTATTATCATTATTATTATTGTTATTATCATTATTATTATTGTCATTACCATTATTATTATTGTTATTATCATCATTATTTATGTTATTATGATTATTATTATTGTTATTACCGTTATTATTATTGTTATTATCACTATTATTTCTTTTATTATCATTATTACTATTGCTATTATCATTATCATTACTGTTATTATCATTTTTATTTCTGTTATTATCATTATTATTATTGTTATTATCATTATTATTTCTGTTATTATCGTTATTATTATTGTTATTATCATTATAATTATTGTCATTATCATTATTAGTACTGTTATTATCATTATTATTATTGTCATTACCATTATTATTATTATCGTCCTTATTATTGTTATTATTATTATTATTACTGTTAATATCATAATTATTGTTGTTATTATCATTATCATTACTGTTATTATCATTATTATTTCTGTTATTATCATTATTAGTATTGTTATTATCATTATTATTATTGTTATTATCATTATTATTATTGTCATTACCATTATTATTATTGTTATTATCATCATTATTTATGTTATTATGATTATTATTATTGTTATTATCACTATTATTTCTTTTATTATCATTATTACTATTGCTATTATCATTATCATTACTGTTATTATCATTTTTATTTCTGTTATTATCATTATTATTATTGTCATTATCATTATTAGTACTGTTATTATAATTATTATTATTGTCATTACCATTATTATTATTATTATCGTCCTTATTATTGTTATTATTATTATTATTACTGTTAATATCATAATTATTGTTGTTATTATCATTATCATTACTGTTATTATCATTATTATTTCTGTTATTATCATTATTAGTATTGTTATTATCATTATTATTATTGTTATTATCATTATTATTATTGTCATTACCATTATTATTATTGTTATTATCATCATTATTTATGTTATTATGATTATTATTGTTGTTATTACCGTTATTATTATTGTTATTATCACTATTATTTCTTTTATTATCATTATTAGTATTGCTATTATCATTATCATTACTGTTATTATCATTTTTATTTCTGTTATTATCATTATTATTATTGTTATTATCATTATTATTTCTGTTATTATCGTTATTATTATTGTTATTATCATTATAATTATTGTCATTATCGTTATTATTATTTTTATTACCATTATTATTATTGTTATTATCATTATTATTTCTGTTATTATGATTATTATTATTGTTATTACCATTATTATTATTGTTATTCTCATTATTATTTCTGTTATTATCGTTATTATTATTGTTATTATCATTATTATTGTTGTTATTATCAATGTTATTAGTGTTATTGTCACTATTATTTCTTTTACTATCATTATTACTATTGCTATTATCATTATCATTACTGTTATTATCATTATTATTATTGTTATTATCATTATTATTTCTGTTATTATCCTTATTATTATTGTTATTATCATTATTATTATTGCCATTATCGTTATTATTATTGTTATTACCATTATTATTATTGTTATTATCATTATTATTTCTGTTATTATGATTATTATTATTGTTATTACCATTAATATTTCTGTTATTGTCATTATTGTTACTGTTAACACTATTATTATTATTGTTATTACCATTATTATTATTGTCATTACCATTATTATTATTATTATCATTCTTATTATTGTTATTATTATTATTATCACTCTTAATATCATAATTATTGTTGCTATTATCATTATCATTACTGTTATTATCATTATTATTTCTGTTATTGTCATTATTGTTATTGTTAACACTAATATTATTATTGTTATTATCATTATTATTTATGTTATTATCGTTATTATCATTATTATTTTTGTTATCACCATTATTATTATTGTTAATATCATTATTATTTATGTTATTATCATTATTATTTCTGTTATTATCGTTATTATTTCTGTTATTATCACTATTATTGCTTTTATTATCATTATTATTATTGTTATTACCATTATTATTATTGTTAATATCATCATTATTGTTGTTATTATCATTATTACTACTGTTATTATCATAATTATTACTGTTATTATCTTAATTAGTATTGCTATTATCATTATCATTACTGTTATTATCTTTATTATTGTCCATAATGCCATTATTATAATTGTTATTAGCATTATTATTATTGTTATTATCATTATTATTACTGTTATTATCATAATTATTACTGTTATTATCTTTATTAGTATTGCTATTATCATTATCATTACTGTTATTATCTTTATTATTGTCCATAATGCCATTATTATAATTGTTATTAGCATTATTATTATTGTTATTATCATTATTATTTATGTTATTATCATCATTATTGTTGTTATTATCATTATTATTGTCGTTAATGTCATTATTATTCTTACTCTTGTTATCTTTATTAGTACTGCTATTATCATAATCATTACTGTTATTATCATTATTATTATTGTTATTATCACTATTATTTCTGTTATTATCATTAGTATTATTGTTATTATCATTATTGTTTCTGTTATTATCATTAGTATTATTGTTATCACCATTATTATTATTGTTTTATCAATACTATTTCTGTTATTATCGTTATCATTTCTGTTATTATCATTATTATTATTGTTAATATCATTATTATTTATGTTATTATCATCATTATTGTTGTTATTATCATTATTATTGTCGTTAATGTCATTATTATTATTACTGTTATTATCTTTATTAATGTTGCTATTATCATTATCATGACTGTTATTAGCAGTATTATTGTCGATAATACCGTTATTATTATTGTTATTACCATTATTATTATTGTTATTATCATTATTATTATTGTTATTACCATTATTATTATTGTTATTCTCATTACTATTTCTTTTATTATCGTTATTATTATTGTTATTATCATTATTATTATTGTTATTACCATTATTATTATTGTTATTATCATTATTAGTATTGCTATTATCATTATTAGTATCGTTATTATTATTATTATTACTGTTATAATCATTATTATTATTGTTATTATCATTAGTATTATTGTTATCACCATTATTATTATTGTTTTATCATTACTATTTCTGTTATTATCGTTATTATTTCTGTTATTATCATTATTAGTTTTGTTATTATCGTTATTAATATTGTTATTATCATTATTATTTCTTTTATTATCATTATTATTATTGTTATTTGCATTATTATTATTGTTATTATCACTATTATTTCTGTTATTATCGTTATTATTATTGTTATTATCATTATTGTTTCTTTCATAATCATTATTATTATTGTTATTATCATTATTATTTCTTTTATTGTCGTTATTATTATTGTTATTATCATTATTATTATTGTCATTACCATTATTATTATTGTTATTATCATTCTTATTATTGTTATTATTATTATTATTACTGTTATTATCATTATTATTGTCGATAATGCCATTATTATTATTGTCATTATCACTATTATTTCCGGTATTATCATTATTATTATTGTAATTACAATTATTACTATTGTTATTATCATTATTATTTCTGTTATTATCATTATTATTATTGTTATTACCATTATTATTATTCGTATTATCATTATTATTAGTGTTATTATCATTATTATTATTGTTATTATCATTATTATTATTGTTATTATCATTATTGTTTCTGTTATTATCATTATTATTATTGTTATTATCACTATTATTTCTGGTATTATCATTATTATTATTGTTATTACCATTATTATTATTTGTATTATCATTATTATTAGTGTTATTATCATTATTATTATTGTTATCATCATTATTGTTTCTGTTATTATCATTATTATTATTGTTATTATCACTATTATTTCTGGTATTATCATTATTATTATTGTTATTACCATTATTATTATTGGTATTATCATTATTATTAGTGTTATTATCATTATTATTATCGTTATTATTATTGTTATTATCATTATTATTTTTAATAGCATCATTATTGTTGTTATTATCTTTAGTACTACTGTTATTATCATTATTATTGTCGATAATGCCATTATTATTATTGTTATTATCATTATTGTTTCTATTATTATCATTATTATTATTGTTATTATCACTATTATTTCCGGTATTATCATTATTATTATTGTTATTCTCATTACTATTTCTGTTATTATCGTTATTATTCTTGTTATTATCATTATTATTTCTTTTATTATCATTATTATTATTGTTAGTACCATTATTATTATTGTTATTATCATTATTATTTCTGTTATTATCATTATTATTTCTGTTATTATCGTTATTATTATTGTTATTATCAATATTATTATTGTCATTACCACTACTATTATTGTTATTATCATTCTTATTATTGATATTATTAATATTATTACTGTTATGATCGTCATTATTGTTGTTATTATCATTCTTATTATTGTTATTATTATAATTATTACTGTTATGATCGTCATTATTGTTGTTATTATCATTATTATTATTGTTATTATCATTGTTATTTCTGTTATTATCGCTATTATTTCTGTTATTATCATTATTAGTATTGTTATTATCATTATTATTTCTGTTATTATCATTATTATTGTCGTTAAAGTCATTATTATTATTCCTGTTATTATCTTTATTATTATTGCTATTATATTACCATTCCTGTCATTATCTTTATTATCGTCGATAATGCCATTATTATTATTGTCATTAGCATTATTATTATTGTTATTATCATTATAATTATTGTTATTACCATTATTATTATTGTTATTCTCATTACTATTTCTGTTAGTATCGTTATTATTATTGTTATTTTCATTATTATTTCTTTTATTATCATTATTATTATTGTTATTATCATTATTATTTCCTTTATTATCATTATTATTATTCTATTACCATTATTATTATTGTTATTATCATTATTATTATTGATATTATCTTTATTAGTACTGCTATTATCATAATCATTACTGTTATTATCATTATTATTATTGTTATTATCACTATTATTTCTGTTATAATCATTAGTATTATTGTTATTATCATTATTGTTTCTGTTATTATCATTAGTATTATTGTTATCACCATTATTATTATTGTTTTATCAATACTATTTCTGTTATTATCGTTATCATTTCTGTTATTATCATTATTAGTATTGTTATTATCATTATTATTTCTTGTATTATCATTATTATTATTGTTAATATCATTATTATTTATGTTATTATCATCATTATTGTTGTTATTATCATTATTATTGTCGTTAATGTCATTATTATTATTACTGTTATTATCTTTATTAATGTTGCTATTATCATTATCATGACTGTTATTAGCAGTATTATTGTCGATAATACCATTATTATTATTGTTATTACCATTATTATTATTGTTATTATCATTATTATTATTGTTATTACCATTATTATTATAGTTAATATCATTATCATTATTATTTCTGTTATTATCGTTATTATTTCTGTAATTATCATTACTATTAGTGTTATTATCATTATTATTTCTTTTATTATCATTATTATTATTGTTATTACCATAATTATTATTGTTATTATCATTATTATTTCTGTTATTATCGTTATTGTTATTGTTATTACCATTACTATTATTGTTATTATCATTATCATTATTGTTATTACCATCATTATGATTGTTATTACCATTATTATTATTATTACTGTTATTATCATTAGTATTATTGTTATTATCATTATTGTTTCTGTTATTATCATTAGTATTATTGTTATCACCATTATTATTATTGTTTTATCAATACTATTTCTGTTATTATCGTTATCATTTCTGTTATTATCATTATTATTATTGTTAATATCATTATTATTTATGTTATTATCATCATTATTGTTGTTATTATCATTATTATTGTCGTTAATGTCATTATTATTATTACTGTTATTATCTTTATTAATGTTGCTATTATCATTATCATGACTGTTATTAGCAGTATTATTGTCGATAATACCGTTATTATTATTGTTATTACCATTATTATTATTGTTATTATCATTATTATTATTGTTATTACCATTATTATTATTGTTATTCTCATTACTATTTCTTTTATTATCGTTATTATTATTGTTATTATCATTATTCTTATTGTTATTACCATTATTATTATTGTTATTATCATTATTGTTTCTGTTATTATCATTAGTATTATTGTTATCACCATTATTATTATTGTTTTATCATTACTATTTCTGTTATTATCGTTATTATTTCTGTTATTATCATTATTAGTTTTGTTATTATCGTTATTAATATTGTTATTATCATTATTATTTCTTTTATTATCATTATTATTATTGTTATTACCATTGCTATTATTCTTATTACCATTATTATTATTGCTATTATCATTCTCATTATTGTTATTACCATTATTATGATTGTTATTACCATTATTATTATTATTACTGTTATTATCATTATTAGTATTGCTATGATCATTATCATTACTGGTATTATCATTATTATTTCTGTTATTGTCATTATTGTTATTGTTAACACTATTATTATTATTGTTATTACCATTATTATTATTGTTATTATCATTATTATTTCTGTTATTATCATTATTAGTATTGTTATTATCATTATTATTTCTGTTATTATCATTATTATTATTGTTATTACCATTATTATTATTGTTATTCTCATTACTATTTCTTTTATTATCGTTATTATTATTGTTATTATCATTATTATTATTGTTATTACCATTATTATTATTGTTATTATCATTATTAGTATTGCTATTATCATTATTAGTATCGTTATTATTATTATTATTACTGTTATAATCATTATTATTATTGTTATTATCATTATTATTATTGTTATTATCATTATTGTTTCTGTTATTATCATTATTATTATTGTTATTATCATTATTGTTTCTGTTATTATCATTAGTATTATTGTTATCACCATTATTATTATTGTTTTATCATTACTATTTCTGTTATTATCGTTATTATTTCTGTTATTATCATTATTAGTTTTGTTATTATCGTTATTAATATTGTTATTATCATTATTATTTCTTTTATTATCATTATTATTATTGTTATTTGCATTATTATTATTGTTATTATCACTATTATTTCTGTTATTATCGTTATTATTATTGTTATTATCATTATTGTTTCTTTCATAATCATTATTATTATTGTTATTATCATTATTATTTCTTTTATTGTCGATAATGCCATTATTATTATTGTCATTATCACTATTATTTCCGGTATTATCATTATTATTATTGTAATTACAATTATTACTATTGTTATTATCATTATTATTTCTGTTATTATCATTATTATTATTGTTATTACCATTATTATTATTCGTATTATCATTATTATTAGTGTTATTATCATTATTATTATTGTTATTATCATTATTATTATTGTTATTATCATTATTGTTTCTGTTATTATCATTATTATTATTGTTATTATCACTATTATTTCTGGTATTATCATTATTATTATTGTTATTACCATTATTATTATTTGTATTATCATTATTATTAGTGTTATTATCATTATTATTATTGTTATTATCATTATTGTTTCTGTTATTATCATTATTATTATTGTTATTATCACTATTATTTCTGGTATTATCATTATTATTATTGTTATTACCATTATTATTATTGGTATTATCATTATTATTAGTGTTATTATCATTATTATTATCGTTATTATTATTGTTATTATCATTATTATTTTTAATAGCATCATTATTGTTGTTATTATCTTTAGTACTACTGTTATTATCATTATTATTGTCGATAATGCCATTATTATTATTGTTATTATCATTATTGTTTCTATTATTATCATTATTATTATTGTTATTATCACTATTATTTCCGGTATTATCATTATTATTATTGTTATTATCATTATTGTTTCTGTTATTATCATTATTATTATTGTTATTATCACTATTATTTCTGGTATTATCATTATTATTATTGTTATTACCATTATTATTATTGGTATTATCATTATTATTTCTGTTATTATCATTATTATTTCTGTTATTATCGTTATTATTTCTGTTATTACCATTATTATTATTGTTATTCTCATTATTATTATTGTTATTATCATTATTATTTCTGTTATTGTCATTATTGTTATTGTTAACACTATTATTATTATTGTTATTATCATTATTATTTCTGTTATTATCATTATTATTTTTGTTATTACCATTATTATTATTGTTACTATCATTATTATTTCTGTTATTATCATTACTATTATTGTTATTATCATTATAACTATTGTTATTACCATTATTATTATTGTTATTCTCATTACTACTTCTGTTATTATCGTTATTATTATTGTTATTATCATTATTATTTCTGTTATTATCAATATTCTTATTGTCATTACCATTATTATTATTGTTATTATCATTATTATGTCTTTTATAATCATTCTTAATATTGTTATTACCATTATTATTATTGTTATTATCATTATTATTTCTGTTATTATTATTATTATTATTGTTATCACCATTATTATTATTGTTATTATCATTCTTATTATTTTTATTATTGTTATTATTATTATTATTATTACTGTTATTATCATCATTATTGTTGCTATTATCATTATTATTACTGTTATTATCATTATTATTGTCGTTAATGTCATTATTATTATTACTGTTATTATCTTTATTAGTATTGCTATTATCATTATCATTACTGCTATTATCATTATTCTTATAGTTAATATCATCATTATTGTTGTAATTACCATTATTATTATTGTTATTATCACTATTATTTCTGTTATTATCGTTATTATTATTGTTATTATCATTATTGTTTCTTTCATAATCATTATTATTATTGTTATTATCATTATTATTTCTGTTATTGTCATTATTGTTATTGTTAACACTATTATTATTATTTTTATTATCATTATTATTTATGTTATTATTATTATTATTATTACTGTTATTATCATTATTATTAGTGTTATTATTACTATTATTATTATAGTTAATATCATGAATATAGTTCTTTTTATCATTATTATTACCGTTATTATCATTATTATTTCTTTTATTATCGTTATTATTATTATTGTTATTATCATTATTATTACTTTCATTATCATTATTATTTCTTTTATTATCGTTATTGTTATTGTTATTATCATTATTATTATTGTTATTATCATTCTTATTATTGTTATTATTATTATTATTACTGTTATTATCATTATTATTGTCGATATTGCCATTATTATTATTGTTATTACCATTATTATTATTGTTATTATCATTATTGTTTCTATTATTATCATTATTATTATTATTATTACAATTATTACTATTGTTATTATCATTATTATTTCTGTTATTATCATTATTATTATTGTTATTACCATTATTATTATTCGTATTATCATTACTATTATTGTCATTACCATTATTATTATTGATATTATCATTCTTATTGTTGTAATTATTATTATTATTGTTGTTATTATCATTATTAGTATTGCTATTATCATTATCATTACTGCTATTGTTAACACTATTATTATTATTATTGTTATTATCTTTATTAGTATTGTTATTATCATTATTATTATTGTTATTATCATTATTATTATTGTTATTATCATTATTAGTATTGCTATTATCATTATTATTTCTGTTATTATTATTGTTATTATCATTGTTATTATTGGCATTACCATTATTATTATTGTTATTATCATTCTCATTATTGTTATTATTATTATTATTATTGTTATTACCATTATTATTATTGTTATTCTCATTAATATTTCTGTTATTATCGCCATTATTATTGTTATTATCATTATTATTATTGTTATTACCATTAATATTTCTGTTATTGTCATTATTGTTATTGTTAACGCTATTATTATTATTGTTATTATCATTATTATTTCTTTTATAATCATTATTATTATTGTTATTACCATTATTATTATTGTCATTATCATTATTATTTATGTTATTATCATTATTATTATTGTTATTACCATTATTATTATTGTTATTATCATTATTATGTCTGTTATTATCATTATTATTATTGTCATTACCATTATTACTACTGTTATTATCATTATTATTATTATCATTACCATTATTATTATTGTTATTATCAGTCTTATAATTGTTATTATTATTATTATTACTGTTATTATCGTCATTATTGTTGTTATTATCATAATTATTACTGTTATTATCTTTATTAGTATTGCTATTATCATTTTCATTACTGTTATTATCATTATTATTGCCGATAATGTCATTATTATTATTGTTATCATCATTATTATTTGTGTTATTATCGTTATTATTATTCTTATTATCATTATTATTTATGTTATTATCATTATTATTATTGTTAACGCCATTATTATTATTGTTATTATCATTATTATTTCTGTTATTATCATTATTATTTGTGTTATTATCGTTATTATTATTCTTATTATCATTATTATTTATGTTATTATCATTATTATTATTGTTATTACCATTATTATTATTGTTATTATCATTATTATTTCTGTTATTATCATTATTATTATTGTCATTACCATTATTATTACTGTCATTATCATTATTATTGTCGTTAATGTCATTATTATTATTACTGTTATTATCTTTATTAGTATTGCTATTATCATTATCATTAATGTTATTATCATGATTATTGTCGATAATGCCACTATTATTATTGTTATTACCATTATTATTATTGTTATCATTATTATTTATGTTATTATCGTTATCCTTATTGTTATTATCATTATTATTATTGTTATTATCATTATTATTATAGTTAATATCATCGTTATTATTGTTATTGTCATTATTACTACTGCTATTATCATTATTATTATAGTTAATATCATCATTATTCTTGCTATCATCATTATTATTTCTTTTATTATCATTATTATTATTGTTATTATCATTATTATTTCTTTTATTATCATTATTATTATTGTTATTATCATTATTATTTCTTTTATTATCTTTATTATTATTGTATTACCATTATTATTATTCTTATTATCTTTATTATTTCTGTTATTATCGTTATTATTATTGTTTATATCATTATTATTATTGTTATTATCACTATTATTTCTTTTATTATCCTTATTATTATAGTTATTATCATTATTATTATTGTTATTACCATTATTATTATTGTTATTACCATTATTATTATTGTTATTATCATTATTGTTTCTGTTATTATCATTATTATTATTGTTATTACAATTATTACTATTGTTATTATCATTATTATTTCTGTTATTATCATTATTATTATTGTCATTATCATTATTGTTTCTGTTATTATTATTATTATTGTTATTACCATTATTATTATTATTGTTATTCTCAATACTACTTCTGTTATTATCGTTATTATTATTGTTATTATCATTATTATTATAGTTAATATCATCATTATTGTTGTTATTACCATTATTATTATTGTTATTCTCATTATTATTTCTGTTATTATTATTATTTTTATTGTTATTATCATTATTATTATTGTCATTACCGTTATTATTATTGTTATTATCATTCTTATAATTGTTATTATTATTATTATTTGTGTTATTATCGTTATTATTATTCTTATTATCATTATTACTTATGTTATGATCATTATTATTATTGTTATTACCATTATTATTATTCTTGTTATTATCATTATTATTTCTGTTATTATTATTGTTATTATCATTATTATTTCTGTTATTATCATTATTATGTCTTTTATAATCATTATTATTATTGTTGTTACCATTATTATTATTGTTGTTATCATTATTATTTCTGTTATTATCGCTATTACTATTGTCACTACCATTACTATTAGTGTTATTATCATTATTATTATTGTTATTAGCGTTATTATTTTTGTTATTACCATTATTATTATAGTTACTATCATTATTATTTCTGTTATTATCAATATTATTATTGTCATTACCATTATTATTATTGTTATTATCATTCTTATAATTGTTATTATTATTATTAGTACTGTTATTATCGTAGATATTGCTGTTATTATCCTAATTATTACTGTTATTATCATTATTATTGTCGTTAATGTCATTATTATTATTACTGTTATTATCTTTATTAGTATTGCTATTATCATTATCATTACTGTTATTATCATTATTATTGTCGATATTGCCATTATTATTATTGTTATTACCCTTATTATTATTGTTATTATCATTATTATTTGTGTTATTATCGTTATTATTATTCTTATTATCATTATTATTTATGTTATTATCATTATTATTATTGTTATTAACATTATTATTATTGTTATTATCATTATTATTATTGTTATTACCATTATTATTACTGTCATTATCATTATTATTGTCGTTAATGACATTATTATTATTACTGTTATTATCTTTATTAGTATTGTTATTATCATTATCATTACTGTTATTATCATTATTATTGTCGATATTGACATTATTATTATTGTTATTACCCTTATTATTATTGTTATTATCATTATTATTTATGTTATTATCGTTATTATTATTCTTATTATCATTATTATTTATGTTATTATCATTATTATTATTGTTATTACCATTATTATTATTGTTATTCTCATTAATATTTCTGTTATTATCATTATTATTATAGTTATTATCATTATTATTATTGTTAATATCATCATTATTGTTGTTATTATCATTATTACTACTGTTATTATCATGTTTATTTCTGTTATTATCATCATTAGTATTGTTATTATCACTATTATTTCTGGTATTATCATTATTATTATTGTTATTACAATTATTACTATTGTTATTATCATTATTATTTCTGTTATTATCATTATTATTATTGTTATTACAATTATTACTATTGTTATTATCATTATAATTATTGTTATTACCATTATTGTTATTGTTATTCTCATTACTATTTCTGTTATTATCGTTATTATTATTGTTATTTTCATTATTATTTCTTTTATTATCATTATTATTATTGTTAATATCATCATTATTGTTGTTATTATCAATATTATTAGTGTTATTGTCACTATTATTTCTGTTATTATCATTATTAGTATCGATATTATCATTATCATTACTGGTATTATCATTATTATTGTTGTTATTGCCATTATTATTATTGTTATTACCATTATTATTCTTGTTATTATCATTATTATTTCTGTTATTATCGTTATTATTATTGTTATTATCATTATTATTGTCGTTAAAGTCATTATTATTATTACTGTTATTATCTTTATTATTATTGCTATTATCATTACCATTCCTGTCATTATCTTTATTATCGTCGATAATGCCATTATTATTATTGTCATTAGCATTATTATTATTGTTATTATCATTATAATTATTGTTATTACCATTATTATTATTGTTGTTCTCATTACTATTTCTGTTATTATCGTTATTATTATTGTTATTTTCATTATTATTTCTTTTATTATCATTATTATTATTGTTATTATCATTATTATTTCTTTTATTATCATTATTATTATTGTATTACCATTATCATTATTGTTATTATCATTATTATTTCTGTTATTATCGTTATTATTATTGTTATTATCATTATTATTATTGTTATTATCATTATTAGTATTGCTATTATCATTATCATTACTGTTATTATCTTTATGATTGTCGATAATGCCATTATTATAATTGTTATTAGCATTATTATTATTGTTATTATCATTATTATTACTGTTATTATCATCATTATCGTTGTTATTATCATTATTATTGTCGTTAATGTCATTATTATTCTTACTCTTGTTATCTTTATTAGTATTGCTATTATCATAATCATTACTGTTATTATCATTATTATTGTCGATAATGCCATTATTATTATTGTTATTACCATTATTATTAAAGCTAATATCATCGTTATTATTGTTATTATCATTATTACTACTGTTATTATCATTATTATTATAGTTAATATCATCATTATTGTTGTTATCATCATTATTATTTCTTTTATTATCATTATTATTAGTGTTATTATCATTATTATTAGTGTTATTATCACTATTATTTCTTTTATTATCATTATTATTATTGTTATTATTATTATTATTATTGTTAATATCATCATTATTGTTGTTATTATAATTATTACTACTGTTATTATCATTATTATTTCTGTTATTATCGTTATTATTTCTGTTATTATCATTATTATTATTGTTATTATCATTATTATTTCTGTTATTTTCGTTATTATTATTGTTATTATCATTATTATTTCTGTTATTATCATTACTATTATTGTTAGTACCATTATTATTAATGTTATTACCATTATTATTATTGTTATTATCATTATTGTTAGTGTTATGATCATTATTATTATAGTTAATATCATCATTATTGTTGTTATTATCATTATGACTACTGTTATTATCATTATTATTATAGTTAATATCATCATTATTGTTGTTGTTATCATTATTACTACTGTTATTATCATTATTATTATTGTCATTACCATTATTATTACTGTCATTATCATTATTATTGTCGTTAATGTCATTATTATTATTACTGTTATTATCTTTATTAGTATTGCTATTATCATTATCATTAGTGTTATTATCATTATAATTGTCGATAATGCCACAATTATTATTGTTATTACCATTATTATTATTGTTATTATCATTATTATTTATGTTATTATCGTTACCCTTATTGTTATTATCATTATAATTTATGTTATTATGATTATTATTATTGTTATTACCGTTATTATTATTGTTATTTTCATTATTATTTCTTTTATTATCATTATTATTATTGTTATTATCATTATTATTTCTTTTATTATCATTATTATTATTGTATTACCATTATCATTATTGTTATTATCATTATTATTTCTGTTATTATCGTTATTATTATTGTTATTATCATTATTATTATTGTTATTATCATTATTAGTATTGCTATTATCATTATCATTACTGTTATTATCTTTATGATTGTCGATAATGCCATTATTATAATTGTTATTAGCATTATTATTATTGTTATTATCATTATTATTACTGTTATTATCATCATTATCGTTGTTATTATCATTATTATTGTCGTTAATGTCATTATTATTCTTACTCTTGTTATCTTTATTAGTATTGCTATTATCATAATCATTACTGTTATTATCATTATTATTGTCGATAATGCCATTATTATTATTGTTATTACCATTATTATTAAAGCTAATATCATCGTTATTATTGTTATTATCATTATTACTACTGTTATTATCATTATTATTATAGTTAATATCATCATTATTGTTGTTATCATCATTATTATTTCTTTTATTATCATTATTATTAGTGTTATTATCATTATTATTAGTGTTATTATCACTATTATTTCTTTTATTATCATTATTATTATTGTTATTATTATTATTATTATTGTTAATATCATCATTAATGTTGTTATTATAATTATTACTACTGTTATTATCATTATTATTTCTGTTATTATCGTTATTATTTCTGTTATTATCATTATTATTATTGTTATTATCATTATTATTTCTGTTATTTTCGTTATTATTATTGTTATTATCATTATTATTTCTGTTATTATCATTACTATTATTGTTAGTACCATTATTATTAATGTTATTACCACTATTATTATTGTTATTATCATTATTGTTAGTGTTATGATCATTATTATTATAGTTAATATCATCATTATTGTTGTTATTATCATTATGACTACTGTTATTATCATTATTATTATAGTTAATATCATCATTATTGTTGTTATTATCATTATTACTACTGTTATTATCATTATTATTTCTGTTATTATCGTTATTATTTCTGTTATTATCATTATTAGTATTGTTATTATCATTATTATTTCAATTATTATTATTATTACTATTGTTATTCTCATTATTATTTCTGTTATTATCGTTATTATTATTGTTATTCTCATTATTATTTCTGTTATAATCGTTATTATTATTGTTATTACCATTATTATTATTGTTATTATCATTATTATTTCTTTTATAATCATTATTATTATTGTTATTACCATTGCTATTATTGTTATTATCATTATTATTATTGTTATTAGCATTATTATTATAGTTAATATCATCATTATCGTTGTTATTACCATTATTAGTTTTGTTATTATCATTATTATTTCTGTTATTATTATTATTATTATTGTTATTCACATTATTATTATTGTTAGTACCATTATTATTATTGTTATTATCATTATTATTCCTGTTATTATCATTACTATTATTGTTAGTACCATTATTATTATTGTTATTATCATTATTGTTAGTGTTATGATCATTATTATTATAGTTAATATCATCATTATTGTTGTTATTATCAATATTATTAGTGTTATTGTCACCATTATTTCTGTTATTATCTTTATTAGTATTGCTATTATCATTATCATTACTGTTATTATTTTTATTATTGTCGATAATGCCATTATTATTATTGTTATTACCATTATTATTATAGTTAATATCATCGCTATTGTTGCTATTATCATTATTACTACTGTTATTATCATTATTATTATAGTTATTATCATTATTATTATTGCTAATATCATCATTATTGTTGTTATTATCATTATTACTACTGTTGTTATCATTATTATTTCTGTTATTATCGTTATTATTATTCTTATTATCATTATTATTTATGTTATTATCATTATTATTATTGTTATTAACATTATTATTAGTTTTATTACCATTATTATTATTGTCATTACCATTATTACTACTGTTATTATCATTATTATTATTGTCATTACCATTATTATTATTGTTATTATCAGTCTTATAATTGTTATTATTATTATTATTACTGTTATTATCGTCATTATTGTTGTTATTATCATAATTATTACTGTTATTATCTTTATTAGTATTGCTATTATCATTATCATTAATGTTATTATCATTATTATTGCCGATAATGCCATTATTATTATTGTTATTACCCCTATTATTATTGTTAATATCATTATTATTTGTGTTATTATCGTTATTATTATTCTTATTATCATTATTATTTATGTTATTATCATTATTATTATTGTTATTACCATTATTATTATTGTTATTATCATTATTATTTCTGTTATTTTCGTTATTATTATTGTTATTATCATTATTATTTCTGTTATTATCATTACTATTATTGTTAGTACCATTATTATTAATGTTATTACCATTATTATTATTGTTATTATCATTATTGTTAGTGTTATGATCATTATTATTATAGTTAATATCATCATTATTGTTGTTATTATCATTATGACTACTGTTATTATCATTATTATTATAGTTAATATCATCATTATTGTTGTTATTATCATTATTACTACTGTTATTATCATTATTATTTCTGTTATTATCGTTATTATTTCTGTTATTATCATTATTAGTATTGTTATTATCATTATTATTTCAATTATTATTATTATTACTATTGTTATTCTCATTATTATTTCTGTTATTATCGTTATTATTATTGTTATTCTCATTATTATTTCTGTTATAATCGTTATTATTATTGTTATTACCATTATTATTATTGTTATTAGCATTATTATTATAGTTAATATCATCATTATCGTTGTTATTACCATTATTAGTTTTGTTATTATCATTATTATTTCTGTTATTATTATTATTATTATTGTTATTCACATTATTATTATTGTTATTACCATTATTATTATTGTTATTATCATTATTATTCCTGTTATTATCATTACTATTATTGTTAGTACCATTATTATTATTGTTATTATCATAATTGTTAGTGTTATGATCATTATTATTATAGTTAATATCATCATTATTGTTGTTATTATCAATATTATTAGTGTTATTGTCACTATTATTTCTGTTATTATCTTTATTAGTATTGCTATTATCATTATCATAACTGTTATTATTTTTATTATTGTCGATAATGCCATTATTATTATTGTTATTACCATTATTATTATAGTTAATATCATCGTTATTGTTGCTATTATCATTATTACTACTGTTATTATCATTATTATTATAGTTATTATCATTATTATTATTGCTAATACCATCATTATTGTTGTTATTATCATTATTACTACTGTTGTTATCATTATTATTTCTGTTATTATCGTTATTATTATTCTTATTATCATTATTATTATTGTCATTACCATTATTTTTATTGTTATTATCATTCTTATAATTGTTATTATTATTATTATTACTGTTATTATCGTAATTATTGCTGTTATTATCCTAATTATTACTGTTATTATCATTATTATTGTCGTTAATATCATTATTATTATTACGGTTATTATCTTTATTAGTATTGCTATTATCATTATCATTACTGTTATTATCATTATTATTGTCGATATTGCCATTATTATTATTGTTATTACCCTTATTATTATTGTTATTATCATTATTATTTGTGTTATTATCGTTATTATTATTCTTATTATCATTATTATTTCTGTTATTATCATTATTATTATTGTTATTTTCATTATTATTTCTTTTATTATCATTATTATTATTGTTATTATCATTATTATTATTCTATTACCATTATTATTATTGTTATTATCATTATTATTTCTGTTATTATGGTTATTATTATTGTTATTATCATTATTATTATTGTTATTACCATTATTATTATAGTTATTATCATTATTATTTCTGTTATTATCGTATTATTATTGTTATTATCATTATTATTTCTGTTATTATCATTACTATTATTGTTAGTACCATTATTATTAATGTTATTACCATTATTATTATTGTTATTATCATTATTGTTAGTGTTATGATCATTATTACTATAATTAATATCATCATTATTGTTGTTATTATCATTATGACTACTCGTATTATCATTATTATTATAGTTAATATCATCATTATTGTTGTTATTATCATTATTACTACTGGTATTATCATTATTATATCTGTTATTATCGTTATTATTTCTGTTATTATCATTATTAGTATTGTTATTATTATTATTATTTCAATTATTATTATTATTACTTTTGTTATTCTCATTATTATTTCCGTTATTATCGTTATTATTATTGTTATTCTCATTATTATTTCTGTTATTATCGTTATTATTATTGTTATTACCATTATTATTATTGTTATTACCATTATTATTATTGTTATTATCATTATTATTCCTGTTATTATCATTACTATTATTGTTATTACCATTATTATTAATGTTATTACCATTATTATTATTGTTATTATCATTATTATTTCTGTTATTATCGTTATTATTATTGTTATTATCATTATTATTATTGTCATTACCATTACTATTATTGTTTTTATCATTCTTATTATTGTTATTATTATTATTATTTCTGTTATTATCATTATTATTTCTGTTATTATGATTATTATTATTGTTGTTATTGTTATTATCATTATTATTAGTGTTATTATCATTATTACTACTGTTATTATTACTATTATTATTGTCATTACCACTATTATTATTGTTATTATCATTCTTATTATTGTTATTATTATTATTATTACTGTTATTATCATTATTATTTCTGTTATTATCATTATTATTTCTATTATTATCGTTATTATTTCTGTTATTATCATTATTATCTCTGTTATTATTATTATTATTATTGTTATTATCATTATTATTAGTGTTATTATCATTATTATTACTGTTATTATCATTATTATTACTGTTATTATCATTATTATTACTGTTATTATCATTATTATTACTGTTATTATCATTATTATTACTGTTATTATCATTACTATTATAGTTATTACCATTATTATTATTGTTATTATCATTATTATTTCTGTTATTATTATTGTTATTGTTGTTGTTATTGTTATTATCATTATTATTAGTGTTATTATCATTATTACTACTGTTATTATTACTATTATTATTGTCATTACCATTATTATTATTGTTATTATCATTATTATTATTGTCATTACCATTACTATTATTGTTATTATCATTCTTATTATTGTTATTATCATTATTATTACTGTTATTATCATCATTATTGTTGTTATTATCATTATTATTACTGTTATTATCATCATGATTGTTGCTATTATCATTATTATTATTGTTAACACTATTATTATTATTGTTATTACCATTATTATTATTGTTATTATCATTATGATTTCTGTTATTATTATTATTATTATTGTTATTATCATTATTATTTCTGTTATTATCATTATTATTGTTGTTATTACCATTATTATTATTGTTATTATCATTATTATTTCTGCTATTGTCATTATTGTTATTGTTAACACTATCATTATTATTGCTATTACCATTATTATTATTGTTATTATCATTATTATTTCTGTTATTATCATTATTATTTCTGTTATTATTAATATTATTATTGTTATTATCATTATTATTAGTGTTATTATCATTATTATTTCTTTTATTATCATTATTATTATTGTTATTATCATTATTATTTCTGTTATTATCAATATTATTATTGCCATTACCATTATTATTTCTATTATTATCATTATTATTGTTGTTATTGCCATTATTATTATTGTTATTATCATTATTATTTCTGTTATTATCATTATTATTATTGTTATTATTATTATTATTATTATTACTGTCATTATCATTATCATTAGTGTTATTATTATTATTATTATTATAGTTAATATCATGATTATAGTTCTTTTTATCATTATTATTACCGTTATTATCATTATTACTGTCGATAATGTCATTATTATTATTGTTATTATCATTATTATTTCTGTTATTATCGTTATTGTTATTGTTATTACCATTACTATTATTCTTATTACCATTATTATTATTGTTATTATCATTATTATTTCAGTTATTATCGTTATTATTTCTTTTATTATCATTATTATTATTGTTATTATCATTATTATTATTGTTATTATCATTATTATTTCTATTATTATCATTATTATTTCTTTTATTATCATTCTTATTATAGTTATTACCATTATTATTATTGTTATTATCATTATTATTCCTGTTATTATCATTACTATTATTGTTATTACCATTATTATTAATGTTATTACCATTATTATTATTGTTATTATCATTATTATTTCTGTTATTATCGTTATTATTATTGTTATTATCATTATTATTATTGTCATTACCATTACTATTATTGTTTTTATCATTCTTATTATTGTTATTATTATTATTATTTCTGTTATTATCATTATTATTTCTGTTATTATGATTATTATTATTGTTGTTATTGTTATTATCATTATTATTAGTGTTATTATCATTATTACTACTGTTATTATTACTATTATTATTGTCATTACCACTATTATTATTGTTATTATCATTCTTATTATTGTTATTATTATTATTATTACTGTTATTATCATTATTATTTCTGTTATTATCATTATTATTTCTATTATTATCGTTATTATTTCTGTTATTATCATTATTATCTCTGTTATTATTATTATTATTATTGTTATTATCATTATTATTAGTGTTATTATCATTATTATTACTGTTATTATCATTATTATTACTGTTATTATCATTATTATTACTGTTATTATCATTATTATTACTGTTATTATCATTATTATTACTGTTATTATCATTACTATTATAGTTATTACCATTATTATTATTGTTATTATTACCATTATTATTATTGTTATTATCATTATTATTATTGTTATCACCATTATTATTATAGTTTTATCGTTACTATTTCTGTTATTATCGTTATTATTTCTGTTATTATCATTATTAGTTTTGTTATTACCATTACTATTATTGTTATTATCATTACTATTTCTGTGATTATCATTATTATTGTTGTTATCACCATTATTATTATTGTTATTATCATTATTATTTATGTTATTGTCATTATTGTTATTGTTAACACTATTATTATTATTGTTATTACCATTATTATTATTGTTATTATCGTTATTATGTCTTTTATAATCATTCTTAATATTGTTATTACCATTATTATTATTGTTATTATCATTATTATTTCTGTTATTATTATTGTTATTGTTGTTGTTATTGTTATTATCATTATTATTAGTGTTATTATCATTATTACTACTGTTATTATTACTATTATTATTGTCATTACCATTATTATTATTGTTATTATCATTATTATTATTGTCATTACCATTACTATTATTGTTATTATCATTCTTATTATTGTTATTATCATTATTATTACTGTTATTATCATCATTATTGTTGTTATTATCATTATTATTACTGTTATTATCATCATGATTGTTGCTATTATCATTATTATTATTGTTAACACTATTATTATTATTGTTATTACCATTATTATTATTGTTATTATCATTATGATTTCTGTTATTATTATTATTATTATTGTTATTATCATTATTATTTCTGTTATTATCATTATTATTGTTGTTATTACCATTATTATTATTGTTATTATCATTATTATTTCTGCTATTGTCATTATTGTTATTGTTAACACTATCATTATTATTGCTATTACCATTATTATTATTGTTATTATCATTATTATTTCTGTTATTATCATTATTATTTCTGTTATTATTAATATTATTATTGTTATTATCATTATTATTAGTGTTATTATCATTATTATTTCTTTTATTATCATTATTATTATTGTTATTATCATTATTATTTCTGTTATTATCAATATTATTATTGCCATTACCATTATTATTTCTATTATTATCATTATTATTGTTGTTATTGCCATTATTATTATTGTTATTATCATTATTATTTCTGTTATTATCATTATTATTATTGTTATTATTATTATTATTATTATTACTGTCATTATCATTATCATTAGTGTTATTATTATTATTATTATTATAGTTAATATCATGATTATAGTTCTTTTTATCATTATTATTACCGTTATTATCATTATTACTGTCGATAATGTCATTATTATTATTGTTATTATCATTATTATTTCTGTTATTATCGTTATTGTTATTGTTATTACCATTACTATTATTCTTATTACCATTATTATTATTGTTATTATCATTATTATTTCAGTTATTATCGTTATTATTTCTTTTATTATCATTATTATTATTGTTATTATCATTATTATTATTGTTATTATCATTATTATTTCTATTATTATCATTATTATTTCTTTTATTATCATTCTTATTATAGTTATTACCATTATTATTATTGTTATTCTCATTACTATTTCTGTTATTATCGTTATTATTATTGTTATTATCATTATTATTATTGTCATTACCATTACTATTATTGTTATTATCATTCTTATTATTGTTATTATTATTATTATTACTGTTATTATCATCATTATTGTTGTTATTATCATTATTATTTCTGTTATTATTATTATTATTATTGTTATTATCATTATTATTGTTGTTATTATCATTATTATTATTGTTATTATCATTATTATTTCTGTTATTATTATTATTATTATTGTTATTATCATTATTATTAGTGTTATTATCATTATTATTTCTGTTATTATTATTATTATTATTGTTATTATCATTATTATTTCTGTTATTATCAATATTATTATTGCCATTACCATTATTATTTCTATTATTATCATTATTATTTCTGTTATTGTCATTATTGTTATTGTTAACACTATTATTATTATTGTTATTACCATTATTATTATTGTTATTATCATTATTATTTCTATTATTATCATTATTATTTCTTTTATTATCATTCTTATTATAGTTATTACCATCATTATTATTGTTATTCTCATTACTATTTCTGTTATTATCGTTATTATTATTGTTATTATCATTATTATTATTGTCATTACCATTACTATTATTGTTATTATCATTCTTATTATTGTTATTATTATTATTTTTACTGTTATTATCATCATTATTGTTGTTATTATCATTATTATTACTGTTATTATCATCATGATTGTTGCTATTATCATCATTATTATTGTTAACACTATTATTATTATTGTTATTACCATTATTATTATTGTTATTATCATTATTATTTCTGTTATTATCATTATTATTTCTGTTATTATTATTATTATTATTGTTATTATCATTATTATTTCTGTTATTATCATTATTATTGTTGTTATTACCATTATTATTATTGTTATTATCATTATTACTACTGTTATTATTACTATTATTATTGTCATTACCATTATTATTATTGTTATTATCATTCTTATTATTGTTATTATTATTATTATTAGTGTTATTATCATTATTATTTCTGTTATTATCGTTATTATTATTGTTATTATCATAATTATTATTGTCATTACCATTACTATTATTGTTTTTATCATTCTTATTATTGTTATTATTATTATTATTTCTGTTATTATCATTATTATTTCTGTTATTATGATTATTATTATTGTTGTTATTGTTATTATCATTATTATTAGTGTTATTATCATTATTACTACTGTTATTATTACTATTATTATTGTCATTACCATTATTATTATTGTTATTATCATTCTTATTATTGTTATTATTATTATTATTACTGTTATTATCATTATTATTTCTGTTATTATCATTATTATTTCTATTATTATCGTTATTATTTCTGGTATTATCATTATTATCTCTGTTATTATTATTATTATTATTGTTATTATCATTATTATTAGTGTTATTATCATTATTATTACTGTTATTATCATTATTATTACTGTTATTATCATTATTATTACTGTTATTATCATTATTATTACTGTTATTATCATTACTATTATAGTTATTACCATTATTATTATTGTTATTATTACCATTATTATTATTGTTATTATCATTATTATTCATGTTATTATCATTATTATATATGTTATTATCATTATTATTATTGTTATCACCATTATTATTATAGTTTTATCGTTACTATTTCTGTTATTATCGTTATTATTTCTGTTATTATCATTATTAGTTTTGTTATTACCATTACTATTATTGTTATTATCATTACTATTTCTGTGATTATCATTATTATTGTTGTTATCACCATTATTATTATTGTTATTATCATTATTATTTATGTTATTGTCATTATTGTTATTGTTAACACTATTATTATTATTGTTATTACCATTATTATTATTGTTATTATCATTATTATTTCTGTTATTATTATTGTTATTGTTGTTGTTATTGTTATTATCATTATTATTAGTGTTATTATCATTATTACTACTGTTATTATTACTATTATTATTGTCATTACCATTATTATTATTGTTATTATCATTATTATTATTGTCATTACCATTACTATTATTGTTATTATCATTCTTATTATTGTTATTATCATTATTATTACTGTTATTATCATCATTATTGTTGTTATTATTATTATTATTATTGTTATTATCATTATTATTAGTGTTATTATCATTATTATTTCTTTTATTATCTTTATTAATATAGTTATTATCAATATTATTATTGCCATTACCATTATTATTTCTATTATTATCATTATTATTTCTTTTATTATCATTATTATTGTAGTTATTACCATTATGATTATTGTTATTATCATTATTATTTCTGTGATTATCATTATTATTGTTGTTATTACCATTATTATTTTTGTTATTATCATTATTATTTCTGTTATTATCATTATTAGTATAGTTATTATCATTATTATTTCTGTTATTATGATTATTATTATTGTTGTTATTGTTATTATCATTATTATTAGTGTTATTATCATTATTACTACTGTTATTATTACTATTATTATTGTCATTACCATTATTATTATTGTTATTATCATTCTTATTATTGTTATTATTATTATTATTTCTGTTATTATCATCATTATTGTTGTTATTATCATTATTATTTCTGTTATTATCATTCTTATTATTGTTATTACCATTATTATTATTGTCATTACCATTATTATTATTGTTATTATCATTCTTATTATTGTTATTATTATTATTATTACTGTTATTATCAACATTATTGTTGTTATTATCATTATTATTATTGTTATTATCATTCTTATTATTGTTATTACCATTATTATTATTGTCATTACCATTATTATTATTGTTATTATCATTATTATTTCTGCTATTGTCATTATTGTTATTGTTAACACTATTAGTATTATTGTTATTACCGTTATTATTATTGTTATTATCATTATTATTTCTGTTATTATCATTATTATTTCTGTTATTATTATTATTATTATTGTTATTATCATTATTATTTCTGTTATTATTATTATTATTATTGTTATTATCATTATTATTAGTGTTATTATCATTATTATTATTGTTATTATCATTATTATTTCTGTTATTATCATTATTATTAGAGTTATTATTATTATTATTATTATAGTTAATATCATGATTATAGTTCTTTTTATCATTATTAGTACCGTTATTATCATTATTACTGTCGATAATGTCATTATTATTATTGCTACTACCATTATTATTATTGTTATTGTTATGACCATTATTATTATTATTATTATCATTATTATTTCTTTTAGTATCATTATTATTTCTGTTATTAACAATATTATTATTGCCATTACCATTATTATTTCTATTATTATCATTATTATTATAGTTATTACCATTATTATCATTGTTATTATCATTATTATTTCTCTTATTATCATTATTATTTCTGTTTTTATCGTTATTATTATTGTTATTATCATTATTATTATTGTTATTACAATTATTACTATTGTTATTATCATTATTATTTCTGTTATTATCATTATTACTACTGTTATTATCATTATTATTACTGTTATTATCATTATTATTATAGTTATTACCATTATTATTATTGTTATTATTACCATTATTATTATTGTTATTATCATTATAATTTATGTTATTATCATTATTATATATGTTATTATCATTATTATTATTGTTATCACCATTATTATTATAGTTTTATCATTACTATTTCTGTTATTATCATTATTAGTTTTGTTATTACCATTACTATTATTGTTATTATCATTACTATTTCTGTGATTATCATTATTATTGTTGTTATTACCATTATTATTATTGTTATTATCATTATTATTTCTGTTATTATTATTATTATTGTTGTTGTTATTGTTATTATCATTATTATTAGTGTTATTATCATTATTACTACTGTTATTATTACTATTATTAATGTCATTACCATTATTATTATTGTTATCATCATTCTTATTATTGTTATTATTATTATTATTACTGTTATTATGATTATTATTTCTGTTATTATCGTTATTATTATTGTTATTATCATTATTATTATTGTCATTACCATTACTATTATTGTTTTTATCATTCTTATTATTGTTACTATTATTATTATTACTGTTATTATCATCATTATTATTGTAATTACCATTATTATTATTGTTATTATCATTATTATTTCTGTTATTATCATTATTAGTATTGTTATTATCATTATTATTTCTGTTATTATGATTATTATTATTGTTGTTATTGTTATTATCATTATTATTAGTGTTATTATCATTATTACTACTGTTATTATTACTATTATTATTGTCATTACCATTATTATTATTGTTATTATCATTCTTATTATTGTTATTATTATTATTATTACTGTTATTATCATTATTATTTCTGTTATTATCATTATTATTTCTATTATTATCGTTATTATTTCTGTTATTATCATTATTATCTCTGTTATTATTATTATTATTATTGTTATTATCATTATTATTAGTGTTATTATCATTATTATTACTGTTATTATCATTATTATTACTGTTATTATCATTATTATTACTGTTATTATCATTATTATTAGTGTTATTATCATTATTATTTCTTTTATTATCATTATTATTATTGTTATTATCAATATTATTATTGCCATTACCATTATTATTTCTATTATTATCATTATTATTTCTTTTATTATCATTATTATTGTTGTTATTACCATTATTATTATTGTTATTATTATTATTATTATTATTATTATTATAGTTAATATCATGATTATAGTTCTTTTTATCATTATTATTACCGTTATTATCATTATTATTTCTATTATTATAATTATTATTTCTTTTATTATCATTATTATTGACGTTATTACCATTATTATTATTGTTATTATCATTATTATTTCTGTTATTATCATTATCATTACTGTAATTATCATTATTATTTCTGTTATTGTCGTTATTAGTATTGTTATTATCATTATTATTTCTGTTATTATCGTTATTAGTATTGTTATTATCATTATTATTTCTGTTATTATCGTTATTATTATTGTTATTACCGTTACTATTATTGTTATTATCACTATTATTAGTGTTATTATCATTATTATTCCTTTTATTATCTTTATTATTATTGTTATTATCAATATTATTATTGCCATTACCATTATTATTTCTATTATTATCATTATTATTTCTTTTATTATCATTATTATTGTAGTTATTACCATTATGATTATTGTTATTATCATTATTATTTCTGTGATTATCATTATTATTGTTGTTATTACCATTATTATTTTTGTTATTATCATTATTATTTCTGTTATTGTCATTATTGTTATTGTTAACACTATTATTATTATTGTTATTACCATTATTATTATTGTTATTATCATTATTATTTCTGTTATTATCATTATTATTATTGTCATTACCATTACTATTATTGTTTTTATCATTCTTATTATTGTTATTATTATTATTATTACTGTTATTATCATCATTATTATTGTAATTACCATTATTATTATTGTTATTATCATTATTATTTCTGTTATTATCGTTATTATTATTGTTATTACCATTACTATTATTGTTATTATCATTATTATTAGTGTTATTATGATTATTATTTCTTTTATTATCTTTATTATTATTGTTATTATCAATATTATTATTGCCATTACCATTATTATTTCTATTATTATCATTATTATTTCTTTTATTATCATTATTATTGTAGTTATTACCATTATGATTATTGTTATTATCATTATTATTTCTGTGATTATCATTATTATTGTTGTTATTTTCATTATTATTTCTGTTATTGTCATTATTGTTATTGTTAACACTATTATTATTATTGTTACTCTCATTACTATTTCTGTCATTATCGTTGTTATTA
Source organism: Coelioxys conoideus (assembly GCA_947623535.1). NCBI lineage: Eukaryota > Metazoa > Arthropoda > Insecta > Hymenoptera > Megachilidae > Coelioxys > Coelioxys conoideus. The sequence continues at coordinate 3,311,813 of CANQJN010000026.1, forward strand.
TTGTTATTACCATTATTATTATTGTTATTCTCATTATTATATATGTTATTATCATTATTATTATTGTCATTACCATTACTATTATTGTTTTTATCATTCTTATTATTGTTATTATTATTATTATTACTGTTATTATCATCATTATTGTTGTTATTACCATTATTATTATTGTTATTATCATTATTATTTCTGTTATTATCGTTATTATTATTGTTATTACCGTTACTATTATTGTTATTATCACTATTATTAGTGTTATTATCATTATTATTCCTTTTATTATCTTTATTATTATTGTTATTATCAATATTATTATTGCCATTACCATTATTATTTCTATTATTATCATTATTATTTCTTTTATTATCATTATTATTGTAGTTATTACCATTATGATTATTGTTATTATCATTATTATTTCTGTGATTATCATTATTATTGTTGTTATTACCATTATTATTTTTGTTATTATCATTATTATTTCTGTTATTGTCATTATTGTTATTGTTAACACTATTATTATTATTGTTATTACCATTATTATTATTGTTATTATCATTATTATTTCTGTTATTATCATTATTATTATTGTCATTACCATTACTATTATTGTTTTTATCATTCTTATTATTGTTATTATTATTATTATTACTGTTATTATCATCATTATTATTGTAATTACCATTATTATTATTGTTATTATCATTATTATTTCTGTTATTATCATTATTAGTATTGTTATTATCATTATTATTTCTGTTATTATGATTATTATTATTGTTGTTATTGTTATTATCATTATTATTTATGTTATTATCGTTATTATTATTGTTATTATCATTTTTATATATGTGATTATCATTATTATTATTGTTATCACCATTATTATTATAGTTTTATCATTTCTATTTCTGTTATTATCGTTATTACTTCTGTTATTATTATTATTATTATCATTATTATTTTTGTTATTATCATTATTATTATTGTTATTACCATTATTATTATTGTTATTATCATTATTATTTCTGTTATTATCGTTATTATTATTGTTATTACCATTGCTATTATTCTTATTACCATTATTATTATTGTTATTATCATTCTCATTATTGTTATTACCATTATTATGATTGTTATTACCATTATTATTATTATTACTGTTATTATCATTATTAGTATTGCTATGATCATTATCATTACTGGTATTATCATTATTATTTCTGTTATTGTCATTATTGTTATTGTTAACACTATTATTATTATTGTTATTACCATTATTATTATTGTTAACACTATTATTATTATTGTTATTACCATTATTATTATTGTTATTATCATTATTATTGTTGTTATTATCATTATTATTGTTGTTATTACCATTATTATTATTGTTATTATCATTATTATTTCTGCTATTGTCATTATTGTTATTGTTAACACTATTATTATTATTGTTATTACCATTATTATTATTGTTATTATCATTATTATTTCTGTTATTATCATTATTATTTCTGTTATTATTATTATTATTATTGTTATTATCATTATTATTTCTGTTATTATTATTATTATTATTGTTATTATCATTATTATTAGTGTTATTATCATTATTATTTCTTTTATTATCATTATTATTATTGTTATTATCATTATTATTTCTGTTATTATCAATACTATTATTGCCATTACCATTATTATTTCTATTATTATCATTATTATTTCTTTTATTATCATTATTATTGTTATTATTACCATTATTATTATTGTTATTATCATTATTATTTCTGTTATTATCATTATTATTATTGTTATTATTATTATTATTATTATTACTGTCATTATCATTATCATTAGTGTTATTATTATTATTATTATTATAGTTAATATCATGATTATAGTTCTTTTTATCATTATTATTACCGTTATTATCATTATTACTGTCGATAATGTCATTATTATTATTGTTATTATCATTATTATTTCTGTTATTATCGTTATTATTATTGTTATTACCATTACTATTATTGTTATTATCATTATTATTAGTGTTATTATCATTATTATTTCTTTTATTATCTTTATTATTATTGTTATTATCAATATTATTATTGCCATTACCATTATTATTTCTATTATTATCATTATTATTTCTTTTATTATCATTATTATTGTAGTTATTACCATTATGATTATTGTTATTATCATTATTATTTCTGTGATTATCATTATTATTGTTGTTATTTTCATTATTATTTCTGTTATTGTCATTATTGTTATTGTTAACACTATTATTATTATTGTTACTCTCATTACTATTTCTGTCATTATCGTTGTTATTATTGTTATTACCATTATTATTATTGTTATTCTCATTATTATATATGTTATTATCATTATTATTATTGTCATTACCATTACTATTATTGTTTTTATCATTCTTATTATTGTTATTATTATTATTATTACTGTTATTATCATCATTATTGTTGTTATTACCATTATTATTATTGTTATTACAATTATTACTATTGTTATTATCATTATTATTTCTGTTATTGTCATTATTGTAATTGTTAACACTATTATTATTATGCTATTATCATTATTATATATGTTATTATTATTATTATTATTGTTATCACCATTATTATTATTGTTATTATTATTATTATTATTACTGTTATTATCATAATTATTGTTGCTATTATCATTATTATTACTGTTATTATCATTATTATTGTCGTTAATGTCATTATTATTATTACTGTTATTATCTTTATTAGTATTGCTATTATCATTATCATTACTGCTATTATCATTATTCTTATAGTTAATATCATCATTATTGTTGTAATTACCATTATTATTATTGTTATTATCATTCTTATTGCTGTTATTATCGTTATTATTATTGTTGTTATTATCATTATTATTATTATTATTATCATTATTATTATTGTTATTACCATTATTATTATAGTTAATATCATTATCATTATTATTTCTGTTATTATCGTTATTAGTATTGTTATTATCATTATAATTTCAGTTATTGTCATTATTATTATTGTTACTATTATTATTATTATTACTGTTATTATCATTATTATTACTGTTATTATCATTATTATTATAGTTATTACCATTATTATTATTGTTATTATCATTATTACTTCTGTTATTATAATTATTATTGTTATTATTACCATTATTATTATTGTTATTATCTTTATTATTTATGTTATTATCATTATTATATATGTTATTATCATTATTATTATTGTTATCACCATTATTATTATAGTTTTATCATTACTATTTCTGTTATTATCGTTATTATTTCTGTTATTATCATTATTAGTTTTGTTATTACCATTATTATTATTGTTATTATCATTATTATTTCTGTTATTATCGTTATTATTATTGTTATTACCATTACTATTATTGTTATTATCATTACTATTTCTGTGATTATCATTATTATTGTTGTTATTACCATTATTATTATTGTTATTATCATTATTATTTCTGTTATTATTATTATTATTGTTGTTGTTATTGTTATTATCATTATTATTAGTGTTATTATCATTATTACTACTGTTATTATTACTATTATTATTGTCATTACCATTATTATTATTGTTATTATCATTCTTATTATTGTTATTATTATTATTATTACTGTTATTATCATCATTATTGTTGTTATTATCATTATTATTATTGTTATTATCATTATTATTTCTATTATTATGGTTATTATTTCTGTTATTATCATTATTATTAGTGTTATTATCATTATTACTACTGTTATTATCATTATTATTATTGTTATTACCATTATTATTATTGTTATTCTCATTACTACTTCTGTTATTATCGTTATTATTATTGTTATTATCATTATTATTTCTGTTATTATCAATATTATTATTGTCATTACAATTATTATTATTGTTTTATCATTACTATTTCTGTTATTATCGTTATTATTTCTGTTATTATTATTATTATCATTGTTATTATCATTCTCATTATTGTTATTATTATTATTATTCTTGTTACTACCATTATTATTATTGTTATTATCATCATTATTGTTGTTATTATCATTATTATTATTGTCATTACCATTATTATTATTGTTATCATCATTCTTATTATTGTTATTATTATTATTATAGCTGTTATTATCATCATTATTGTTGTAATTATCATTATTATTACTGTTATTCTCATTATCATTGTCGATAATGCCATTATTATTATTGTTATTACCATTATTATTTATGTTATTATCGTTATTATTATTGTTAATATCATCATTATTACTAATGTTATTATCATTATTATTGTCGTTAATGTCATTATTATTATTACTGTTACTATCTTTATTATTGACGATACCAGTATTGTTATTGTTATTATCATTATAATTATTGCTATTACCATTATTATTATTGTTATTCTCATTACTACTTCTGTTATTATCGTTACTATTATTGTTAATATCATCACTATTACTACTGTTATTATCATTATTATTGTCGATAATGTCATTATTATTATTACTGTTATTATCTTTATTATTGACGATACCATTATTGTTATTGTTATTATCATTATAATTATTGTTATTACCATAATTATTATTGTTATTCTCATTACTACTTCTGTTATTATCGTTATTATTATTGTTATTATCATTATTATTTCTGTTATCATTATTATTATTGTTGTTATTATCAATGTTATTAGTGTTATTGTCACTATTATTTCTCTTATTATCATTATTACTATTGCTATTATCATTATCATTACTGTTATTATCATTTTTATTTCTGTTATTATCATTATTATTATTGTTATTATCATTATTATTATAGTTATTATCATTATTATTATTGTTATTACCATTATAATTTCTGTTATTGTCATTATTGTTATTGTTAACACGATTATTATTATTGGTATTATCATTATTATTTATGTTATTATCGTTCTTATTATTGTTATTATCATTATTATTATTGTTTTATCATTATTATTTCTGTTATTATCGTTATTATTTCTGTTATTATCATTATTATTTCTGTTATTGTCATTATTGTTATTGTTAACACGATTATTATTATTGTTATTATCATTATTATTTATGTTATTATCGTTATTATTATTGTTATTATTGTTATTATCTTTATTATTATTGCATTACCATTATTATTATTGTTATTATGATTCTTATTATTGTTATTATTGTTATTTTATTATTATTATTATTACTGTTATTATCATCATTATTGTTGCTATTATCATTATTCTAACTGTTATTATCATTATTATTGTCGTTAATGTCATTATTATTATTACTGTTATTATCTTTATTATTATTGCTATTATCATTATCATTACTGTTATTATCATTATTATTGTCGATAATGCCATTATTATTATTGTTATTACCATTATTATTGTCGATAATGCCATTATTATTATTGTTATTACCATTATTATTATTGTTATTCTCATTATTATTTCTGTAATTATCGTTATTATTATTGTTATTGCTATTATTATTATTGTTATTGTCATTATTGTTATTGTTAAGACTATTATTATTATTGTTATTACCATTATTATTATTGTTATTATCATTATTATTTTTGTTTTATCATTATTATTTCTGTTATTATCGTTATTATCATTATTAGTTTTGTTATTATCATTATTATTTCTGTTATTATTATTATTATCATTGTTATTATCATTCTCATTATTGTTATTATTATTATTATTCTTGTTATTACCATTATTATTATTGTTATTATCATTACTATTTCTGTTATTACCGTTATTATTATTGTTATTATCATTATTACTTCTTTTATTATCATTATTATTATTGTTATTATCATTATTATTTCTGTTATTATCAATATTATTATTGCCATTACCATTATTATTATTTGTTATTATCATTATTATTTCTGTTATTGTCATTATTGTTATTGTTAACACTATTATTATTATTGTTTTATCATTATTATTTCTGTTATTATCGTTATTATTTCTGTTATTATCACTATTAGATTTGTTATTATCATTATTATTAGTGTTATTATCATTATTATTATAGTTATTATCATTATTATTATTATTATCATTCTTATTATTGTTACTATTATTATTTTTGTCGTTAATGTTATTATTATTATTACTGTTATTATCTTTATTAGTATTGCTATTATCATTATCATTACTGTTATTATTATTATTGTCGATAATGCCATTATTATTATTGTTATTACCATTATTATTATTGTTATTATCATTATTATTTCTGTTATTGTCATTATTGTTACTGTTAACACGATTATTATTATTGTTATTATCATTATTATTTCTGTTATTATTGTTATTATTATTGTTATTATCATTCTTATTTCTGTTATAATCATTATTATTGTTGTTATTTTCATTATTATTTCTGTTATTGTCATTATTGTTATTGTTAACACTATTATTATTATTGTTACTCTCATTACTATTTCTGTCATTATCGTTGTTATTATTGTTATTACCATTATTATTATTGTTATTATCATTATTATATATGTTATTATCATTATTATTATTGTCATTACCATTACTATTATTGTTTTTATCATTCTTATTATTGTTATTATTATTATTATTACTGTTATTATCATCATTATTGTTGTTATTACCATTATTATTATTGTTATTACAATTATTACTATTGTTATTATCATTATTATTATTGTTATTTCCATTATTATTATTGTTATTATCATTATTATTTCTGTTATTATCGTTATTAGTATTGTTATTATCATTATTATTTCTTTTATCATCATGATTATTATTTTTATTACCATTAATATTATTGGTATTATCATTATAATTTCAGTTATTGTCATTATTATTATTGTTACTATTATTATTATTATTACTGTTATTATCATTATTATTACTGTTATTATCATTATTATTATAGTTATTACCATTATTATTATTGTTATTATCATTATTACTTCTGTTATTATCATTATTATTATTGTTATCACCATTATTATTATAGTTTTATCATTACTATTTCTGTTATTATCGTTATTATTTCTGTTATTATTATTATTATCATTGTTATTATCATTCTCATTATTGTTATTATTATTATTATTCTTGTTACTACCATTATTATTATTGTTATTATCATCATTATTGTTGTTATTATCATTATTATTATTGTCATTACCATTATTATTATTGTTATCATCATTCTTATTATTGTTATTATTATTATTATAGCTGTTATTATCATCATTATTGTTGTAATTATCATTATTATTACTGTTATTCTCATTATTATTGTCGATAATGCCATTATTATTATTGTTATTACCATTATTATTTATGTTATTATCGTTATTATTATTGTTAATATCATCATTATTACTACTGTTATTATCATTATTATTGTCGTTAATGTCATTATTATTATTACTGTTACTATCTTTATTATTGACGATACCATTATTGTTATTGTTATTATCATTATAATTATTGTTATTACCATTATTATTATTGTTATTCTCATTACTACTTCTGTTATTATCGTTATTATTATTGTTAATATCATCACTATTACTACTGTTATTATCATTATTATTGTCGATAATGTCATTATTATTATTACTGTTATTATCTTTATTATTGACGATACCATTATTGTTATTGTTATTATCATTATAATTATTGTTATTACCATAATCATTATTGTTATTCTCATTACTACTTCTGTTATTATCGTTATTATTATTGTTATTATCATTATTATTTCTGTTATTATTATTATTATTGTTGTTATTATCAATGTTATTAGTGTTATTGTCACTATTATTTCTCTTATTATCATTATTACTATTGCTATTATCATTATCATTACTGTTATTATCATTTTTATTTCTGTTATTATCATTATTATTATTGTTATTATCATTATTATTATAGTTATTATCATTATTATTATTGTTATTACCATTATTATTTCTGTTATTGTCATTATTGTTATTGTTAACACGATTATTATTATTGTTATTATCATTATTATTTATGTTATTATCGTTATTATTATTGTTATTATTGTTATTATCAT